>PVHY01021874.1:0-23273 GCA_004024945.1 Uropsilus gracilis
CTGTCCTGTCCTGTCCTGTCCTGTCCTGTCCTGTCCTGTCCTGTCCTGTCCTGTCCTGTCCTGTCTCTATCTCTGTCTCCTCCCTGATACTTTAATCCTCTTTTCTCTTGAAAAGGCTTAACTTCCCTTCTCCAAGTCTCCACTCACCAATGCTAACAATAACTATTTTAATGCATCAACACCAGTATTGGGCGCCACAGCCCCCTAATACCACCATGCTTATATAATATAAAACCATCCTGCTTATATAATGATCATAATATAGTGCATATATGTTTTCAAAAGATGTCTCAATTGGATGAGTGATGTGTCACACATTTCAGTTTTTTGAGTAGAATTGTAAATTATAAAAGGGATTGCTTCAAAGTTTAATTTTTTGTCAAAAAGTTCACATTTTCTTATCCTATCATCAAAATGTTTAGCAAAATATTTTAAATGAACAGATAAAATATTTCAGTAAGTTCAGTTTCCCTAAGCGCAAATATAAAAATAAAATCAAATAAAGTTTGGTGCTTTCCCCCTTGTATTTATAATTCTATCTTGATTACATGAAGAATTTATTGCTTTGAAAAAATAATAGGTTTAAACTTATAGCTTCCTCCAGAAAGAAAACCTATATCCAGTCAAAGATTTTAGAAAGTAATGTGCATTTATCAGAAATAATTGTACTGTATTGTATGTTGTATTTTTCAAATCTACATTTTAAAATATATTTGTACCTATTATCTGTGTTCTTATTCATCATGACTCTTTTTAATCTGCATCAGTGTAATCTGATTATTTTAAAATTACTTAAACATATTTTTAGTAATTGTGTGAGATAAAGAAGCACTATAATATGTATACATGGTGGGTCTATTTTTTTTCTTCTTCCTAGATAGAATATTTTGCATAGTTATTTCCGGTGCACCATATATGCTGGCATTAGAACCATTTGACTTTGAAGTAAAATAAATGGATTAAATAAAAGCAGTTCAAATATTTTGGAAAACCAGTGATAAAGAGAACAGCAAGAATAGCCTAATGTTAAGAGGAAAAGTAAATAAATGTACATTTTCAAAAAGAATCTCAAAATATTCCTCATAGCTAACCACTTGCCACTTAACTTCTACAATTCTAAATTTAGATTTGTTTTGCTTATTATTGTATAATAACTGACATTGATTGAATGAACTTGTGATCTTTCCTAGTCTAACTTTGTATTTGCTACCATATATATCTATCTGATATGATATGTAATTAAAGCAAATTCACTTTCAGGGTTTTCTTGCTAATAAATGTAATAATATTTGCATGCTTATTCTTCCTTAAACCCTAAAATTTATGGCTCCTTCATACCTTTCCAACATCACTTCACAGCATACTTTTTCTCAAGCACACTATAAATCAATCATATAAGCAACCATTTTTTGATTTCTTGATAGATGGAACTATTGTTTTTTTTCTCATTTTTTTATATTCCTGCCAAATTGCCTTGTGTTTTCCTTGCCTGGGTTTTTTAGAGAATATTCGAAATAATGCACACACTCAGGTCTTCACTAAATCGTTACCTTATATGACTACAATTTCCTAATTGGTATTGCCCAGAGCGATTTACCTTCCTTGGAGACATGTTTATTAGGACGATATAAAGCAAGGCATGCTTGAATATTTCTGAGATATGTTTATATATGGGAAATATTTCAATCTGTTGCCATTGATACTTTGGCAATTTGTAAGCTATATGAAAATCCAGATTCATAATTTTGGGACTTCTCTTCACTGGTGAATTTAATTCCCCTTTTATTTTTGTGTCAACCTGTCTTATTGGGACCAACAAGCTTACATGGTTATTGCAACAAGGAATAATATTGAAATCTATTTCAAAAACATGTCTCTCTAGAAAATAGATGTGGTTATTAAAATCATATCAATAACTTATTATTTTCTTATTCAAACCCTGTTTTATAACTACTGCCATGTTTCCTAAAATTTTAACATTTTGTTAAATATGTCCTTTGCCTTTTTCCATAATTATTTTTTTATCTTGCAAAGATCAGTTTTAAAATAGATAATCTCATGCAATTGAACTGAAGGTAACGAAAATTTAAATTTAAAGGGATAGATGGAGTCATTTTAACTCATATTGGATTTTATTGGATTTATTTTCTTTTATTTATACTAACACTATTTTAAAAGAAAATCAAATATACATGTTTGATAGTACATTTTTAACTAGCAAACAGAACAAGAAATAATCAATTTAATAGCTGATTCAGTTAATGAAATTAACATTTTTCATATTAGTTTTAAGTGTAAGAAACAAATTAAGTTCATATCATATTAAAGCAGTTGGGTGATTATCTCAGAACTCTGTTACATCTCTAATAATTTTACTATAGCAACAATTTTTTTTAACATTCTCTGAAAGTGTGGGTTAAAAATTAAATTATATCTTTAAATACTTTAAAAGATAAGACATCATTAACATTTGCTCATATTAGAGAAAATTCATAATTTTTTCTCCAGACATATTTGCCTTTTAAAATACATTTGCCAATGTCCTGGAACTTCTAAAGTTAGTTGTTATTAACACCTAAAATATCAAGATTAATATTTTAAATTCTAACTTCCATCAATGTGTAAATATTATGTTTATAGAGTTTAGATAAATATAAAAATTAAGTCTCAATATTCAGTTTTAAAACTACAGATCCCTTGAAACTCTAAATTATTGGAATTTATAGACAGCGAACTTAGACTTATTTTTAAATGTCTTTCAGTATTTCATTAGTTTTTTTATATAAATTTGTATCACTTTTTGTTACATTGTGTTAGTAACCCTCATTCATTTTTCAAAGTAAAATTCAATATCCTGATAATATAGTAAGATAGAAGGGTCCATAACACGTTACTTATAGCATAAGATTAAAGTTAAAAATATATGAGACTTAATAGATAGTGAAAGTATATTCTCAAAGGCAATAGCAACTATTTGATAATTACAGTAAAATAATATCTGCTTTAATATTCACAGTGCTTTTTGCTTTACAGCTTAATAAATCTGTAAATATTGATCAATATAATATTGCTGATTCATAACTCCCCAAAGTTAATAAAATGATTTTGAAAAATAAAATTGTACTTGCTGTTATTTCTAACATTGGCAAGAAGAGGCAATGATATTGTAAAGCATTGTTTTAAATTATTAGTAATAGAAAAATAATTTTCAAGAAAAAATTTGCTGTAAGTTGGAACAAACACTGAATGGAGAAATATTTTAAGGAATGTATGTGATTAAAATAACTTTCAGTAGATGGGAAGAAAGGAGGTTTCCAGGCAGAGATGAAAAAATCTAAAGTCACATTAGGAAATCCATGTTCCTGGCACAAATGGTGAAGACGCAAAGGTTGTGTAGGATAGTCATAAAAAACAAATTAGAGCCACATATGCTAATTTCTGTAATATGTTGAATTTCTAAGCACATTTCGTTTAGGAATCAGAAACTTTTGGGAAAGCAAAGTAAATAAAAAACACAGCATGTGTGTTGCTTTTGAGACAAGAGACTGAACATAAGGAGACTGTTAAAAGTCTTATTGCAACAACCCTGGTGAGATATTGCAGTTGTAATCATCAGACTAAAAAACAGTGGAGTGTTTACCACATAGGTAATTCCAAAAGTCTTCACTGAGCTCTGAAAAGTCACGATTAAGCGAGAAATATGAGTCAAGAGACAACAGGCAGATAGGGAAATGAGGTTCCATAACTTTCAGCATTCTCTTTAATGCTTCTCACCAAAACGGGGAAACAAGGTATTTGTTAAATTACACACAACCCCTCTTTTCTTTTCCATTTTCATGGCTCTTTCTTTCTATTTTTCACACACACAAATTCAATTAATATAATCATCTTCATCATCGTCAGTGTCATCATTGTCGACGTAATCATCATCATCATCATCATCATCATCATCATCATCATCATCATCATCATCATCATCCTATTTTTGATCCTGTCAATGTTTTTCAAATAATAATTAAGTTTCTACACTTTTGTCATTTATCTTTCCTCATGTTTTCACAATATTTATAGATTCTTGTAACACTGGATTAGAAATCTTACGTTTATAAATTGTCTTCTGAACTGCTTTATTTTTCCTTTATTAAATATCCTTTAATAGAATGAAATAAAAATCAGTAAAAATAGTATGATTCAAATAATCATTTAAAAGTAGAAAGGTATACACCCTAGAGAAACAAAAAAATATAAATTCCTCTTTAAGTTTCATTAATAGAAATATTTTATAATTGAATTAAAACTAAGAGGGAAAATAATTGAATTTCAATGACATAGTTAAACAAAACATGCAAATAAAATAATGATAAACTGAAAAAATAGATGAACTAAGTTGCAACATATGTAACAAATGTCAGTATTTCTAATATGAAGTGAGATATTAAAAACTGATGAAAATCTCAGATAAAAAAATAATACCTCTTCATAAAGCAATAATTAAACACAGTGAATTTCTAGAGTGATAGGAACTTTAGATTGTGCTATCTAGCAGGAAAGATATATCTGTTCTCTATCTTTATTGTATGTGACAAATGGTTATATTTTCATCTCATAAATCTTTAGGCTCTTTATTCATTCTCTAAAACTCTAATTTACACCATATGGATTTTTTATTTTCTAAGCCAGGAAATCAGAATTTTGTTAGGGTTGAACAACTACAAATAAATTATACCAAATTTATGTACTGAGATGCCGCTTTTGACATTCCTTGACTAGATAGAAACATTTAATTATTTTATCTCAAAATGAGATGACATTTCAAATTTTCTAGTTTTTCTTTCTGTACTCAGCTGTGATTTTTTTCATTGTGTTTCTCTATTAGCTACCATTGTTAATTCTAAAATTCTATTTATGAATTTTTATATTTTAAAACATTGCATGCAGACAAAAAATGAGGCCTTACCAATATTATTGACTTGAATTAATATAAATGCAACAATGATCATCTATTATGTTGCAGCAATGCAACATTTATAAATTAATGAATTGCTAAAAAAAGACAAGTTAATTTAGATTTCTATTATGCTATATGTGTGTAAACAACTATTAGAAATATGTGATATTGATGATATATAAGTGATATATAATTTTAAAACTTCAGATATTTTGAAGATGTTTTCAGAGAGAGATAATAACAGAAAAAGGGGGATGTTTTCATGTAAATTTTACAATAATAAATAGAAGTAATAAAATAGTTTATTGTTCATAAAGTTTAGTAAAAATAATACTTTTAAACAAATAAATAATGAATTAATTAAGATTTATTCATTATGTGTATATGTACTTGCATGTGTATATTATATATGTATATATTATAATATATATTTACATGCAAGCATTTATACTGTTCTTGCTATATTACATCTAAAAACAAAAAAATGAACCTAGATAATTCCCTCACACCATGTTCAAAATCCAGTTCAAAATGGATACAAAATAAAACTTGGGTGTAAGACCTGAAACCATAAAATGCATAGAGGAAATTTTGGGCTAATATCCCTAAGACTTACACTCAGAAATTCTTTCAGGGTACATCTACAGATGGTAACAAAATGGAGGAAAACATAAACAATGGGGGCTATATCAAACTAAAAATATTTTGTACAGCGAAAGAGACAATAATCAAAACAAAAGAAACCCAACTGAATGAGAAAAACTTTTTGCTCGCCATAAAAGTGATAAGAATCTGTTAATAAAGATCCACAAAAAACTGACACAACTTAGCAAAAACAAACCAAAAAGTCCAGTCAAAAATTGGGGAGAACTGAAATGCTACTTTTCTCTAAAGAGGAAATAGGAATACCAACAGGCATATGAAAAAATGCTCATCATCACTAGTAATCAGGGAACTGCAAATCAAAAATTCAATGAGATACTACTTATACCAGTAAGAATGGTTTCAAAAAATAAAATAAAACGTAGGCAAGAATAAGTATGGGCATGGATGTGAAGAGAAAGAAACAGTTTTACACTGTTGGTGGGAATGTAAACTGGTCCAGCCACTATGGAAAGCTGTGTGGAGGAACCTATAACTAATGAAAATGGAATTACCATTCTATCCAGGAATCCCACTTCTGAGAATCTACCCAAAGGACACCAAAACACTAATTCAAAAAGACACCTGTACTTGAACTTTATCACAGCACTATTTACAATTGCCAAGATATAGAAACAACTCAAATGCCCCAAAACTGATGAATGGCTGAAAAATATGTGGTATATTTACACAGTGAAATAATATTCTGCAATCAAAATGGACAATTATGGCACATTTGTGATAATATTGATGAACCCAGAGGGTATCATGTTAGCAGAAATAAGTCAGAAAGAAAATAAAAAACAAACAAACAAACAAAAATAACAAAGAAGAAGAAACCATATGACCTCCTATAGATGAAATATAGGAACAATGGACAAAAGAACAGGGAAAAAATAATAAGCTATAAGTGGAACTGAGCAGGCTGTTAGGGAGGGGTGGGGAGAAATATAGGAAGGAGGAAAGGAGAAGTATAGGAAGAGAGAAGAGTTCTCTCAGTTGATGGGGTGGTGGGTGAACCTTGGGAAATGCAGTGATATTATATATATATATATATATATAATGTATATATTATATAGTAGTAAGAAGTGTGTGTGTGCACATACATATATGTACATATATATGCATGCATATATAAACAAAATATCTATATATAAACAAATTATTCAGTAAAACAATACTTGGAAAGTCATCATCTCTATTTTTTGCTATTTTTAATGAGATATAACTGATATGGTATAAAATTTATCATTTAAAAATATACAGTCAGTAGTTTTGAGGATATTTGTCCTATTTCATTTTCCATCTATTATATCCTCTTCCTTCTCTACAACTATATTAAACAAATAATAATAATAATAATAATACCTATTCTTGGTATCGTTGCATCATTTAGTATACTATCTCTTCTTTTTGCATATGCAAACTTTAGTTGTTAAAGATTTTGAAGCTAATGAAGAACATCTAGCTTTTATAATATATGACCTACTGAAGTCACTTAGCTTCTTTTCTATTTGAATCTGGAAAATGTGCCAAAGTGCTTATATATGGTCTATAGGCTAAGGTTTCAGTGTGAGTGTCCCACCCCTGTTGCATCTTACACACACTATTTTGATGTATTAATCACATGAGTATTTACTAGATACTGATCAAGATCTCTTCTTAAAAACTATTATAGCTATTACTTAGTGTTCACCCTTTCCTTACACCCTCACTCTCTTTCATTTTTGTCTTAGTTTATCAGGAAGCCATTTCTTCATTTTCTGACCAGTGTTAGTTAATTCTTGCATTGCCTCAACATTTCATATCACTTTCCTTGGTTATTTTTTTCTGTGGGACTTACTGCTTAACTGCACAAGTTGAAAGGCTTTTGTCATTCTTTGTTTTATACCATCAGAATGACTTCTGTGAATATGGAATTTTGTTCATGGCAGTATCCACAGCCTTTGTATCATATATTCTTCAAACAAAACAAGGTGTTAGGAGTCCATGAACTAAAGATGATGATGTGCTATAAAATGTGAAATAGAGCTAGCTTAATTTTTACTCCACAAGTATTGTGGGAAAGAAATAAACTATATATAGAAATAGTATACTAACATCTGCTACAGATTGATTCTAATTACACTAGTGAATAATGGCATTGTAATTTTCTATCACACAGATAATTATATAATAGTTTATTTTCATGTGACTCTATGGGTATAAACTAATGCAAATAAGAAACTAAATGGAAAACTACCACATGCAAATTATTGTGACCAGTTAATAGTTTAAGATTTTATTAAGAAGAATTTTAAAACTCTATGAACTTCTTTAAATTAGTTTGTTTCCATAAAAAAATAAAAGTTAATGTTGCATTTTGTTGTTGAATGTCTCTTTCCGAATTACAGGCATTCACTGCATAAATAGCTTTAGCTAAATATGGACTAATGAGGATCTTTTGAAAACAGAAACTGCTAATTCAAAACTGCAAATTCAAAAGTCATTTGTTAACATCTAGTTGAAAGGTAAAGTTAAAAGAAATGATGTTTAGCAGATTCTGACAAGTGTTTAGAATAAAAGCATAGCATGAATTATTGATATACTAAATATAAAATTACCTTCCTTCTTTTTTGATTAATAAAAAAAACACTAAACACAGTTTATATTGTATAAAAACTTTGACCTTTTCATTTGGAATACTTCTCAGGTATTGAAATTTGACTTTGCTAAATATAATGACAGGATTTGATATATTCTTTTATTTCTTAGAAATGTACACTTCTCCATGGGAGAATTTCAGAATGAATTGGAAAAAAAGAGGCAAGGATGTTGATGAAGAACTACACTGTGTTGTCTAACGTAGTGCAATGTTGTTGCAGATGGGGGAAGGATAGATGAGAATTAAGAGGTTTCCATAAGAAAATGAAGGGATAAATTCCATATTTTGCAGCACCTGTAATATCTACTCTATCTTAAATTGTGACTAGTGCTGTAAAAATGTTTCAAAATGCAATAACTTCATTATTTACTTATATAACAAATGAAAAACTTTTTTAAGACCATTACAAAAACCATTATTACTCTTTGTGTGAGTGGAAACTAATGACATGAGTGAAATTGTTGTACTATTTGAAAATACTCAATTTTGCTGTAAAAAATATGAAATAAAAAACTGTAAAAGTTAAACATAGGTAGTATTTGATTCACACACACTATATAGACTCATTCACAGGAAACTTTACATACAGAGTGAATAATATTAGAGAATTGGATTCCAGAAGTTTGTTAAATGTAAAATAAGTTAAATCTAAGAAACTATAAGGGGAGTCACAATAACTGGAAAACTTGGTGCAAGGGGAAAAAGTCCCATTTTTAGATAGAACAACATGAACAAAGCATGATTATGCCACATCTGGGCTAACAGCTTGTTTCTCTTAAATTGGTCCTCCATTGGTGACAGTATAACACTATTCTGGCCATATGTGCTTAGCCCTAGAAATGAGCTTTATCTACCTCATAATTACTCAAAAGGACAACTAGTGAACTATAGCTATAAGCAAAGCACATTTTCATCTGTTTTGATGCATCATTTTAATAGAAAATGCATGCATCTATGTGCCGTTTCCCAGGTCATCTTCTATCTGTTGGGGTACTTTTGTTCAAACCTAAGCTCTATTTCTTATAAACAGCCCTACATAAAGAGGAAAGAGTGTGTGTGTGTGTGTGTGTGTGTGTGTGTGTGTGTGGAGAGAGAGAGAGAGAGAGAGAGAGAGAGAGAGAGAGAGAGAGAGAGAGAGAGAGAGAGATTAGGAGGCAACATTACATAACTCAGGACTCAAAGTGATCTTTCTGTGTGTACCTTATCTTAAGTATGTGCATATCTGCACCCAGTATCTTGCTCTTTACTTATTTCTGTGTAACTTGATTTAACTTGATATTGTATCAAGTTATTTGTATTTCAGTCACCATAAATTGCATCATGGACACATTTGTCTCATAGCATCTGGGAACTTTTACCTGGTATTACACTTGGGAACTATTACTTCATTAAGATAATGTACAGTACAACACTAATATTTGACCCTGGTAAAAGGATAAATGCATCAACCAATCATTTGTTTTAGAGTATTACTAGATTACTTTTTTTTACATATTTTGCTCTCCATAAATCATGGCATACCTCCATCTTAAAGACCATCGTTTCACTTACAAAGATCATCCCTAGACACCTGAAAAAAGTTTTGAATCCATGTGGTTCTAAGGTCATCATCAGAGTCCATATAGACCTTTAACCCATATGTGTTCTCATAAGTAGACGATAAAGACTGTGTTTTTGCATGTGTTTCAAGCTTCTCATAGAGTTAAGTTTGCAAAGAAAAGGAAGATTGTAGAGCAGAGTTTGCTTTCCCTGTGGTACCATATTTTAGCCTGGCTCAGAAATTAGTCCAATATTTCCAAATTCAAACCTGACGTTTCAGAATTTTGTGAAGGTGGAAAGATAGAATTCACTTTGTTTCACAATCTGTTAACTTTTAAGTATTTGGACATATGGTATGTGGGCCACCATTTGTAGTCAACCTTCAATGTGTATGTGCTAAGACTGTGTCTGCCTTTAGGTCTTTATTTATCTATATAAAGAAGGAAAGTTTAATAGCATGTGAAAGCAGGACATTTTTTTAAAGCAATGGCAGAACTTTGACTAAAATCATTATGACAAATTTTATACAATTTTCTTCCTCTAAAATTGTTTAGCAAATTGGTTGTTTTCAGTTTGAAAGCATTTCAAATAGAATTAGGTAGTGTGTATGGGAAGGCAGGTTTAAATAGATAAATGAGGTAATGAAAACTTCAGGCAAAATAAAGTTTAGAAGCACACATTTATGATTATGGAAGCCTTCAAAAAAAGCATAGATGAGGTAGTGCATGATAGACTGTGATAGAGAAATAATATCTCAGCTAGTTATTTTAAATAATATCTCAGCTAGTTATTATAGTGCTGTAAATCAATGTTACTTTAATAAAAATATTGCAACAAAAATGTACCCCCAAATCATTGTGAAGGTACATTAAAGTTTAAAGAAAATGTATGTTTTTCTGAACCGCAAATTTCATATAAGAAAAGCAAACAAAAAAGAAGAAATCAAGCTGCTAGAGTATAGCTGGAAATGATACAATGATGTTGAGTGTAGACATTTGATATGATTTGATGAAAAATATTCATTAAAAACTTAAGAATTCTTTTCCTATTATAATACAAAATGTAATTCTATTGTCTACAGAAGATAAAAATAGAGAGCCAGGGAAAGAGGATAACAAAACACACACACACACACACACACACACACACACACAGAGGAAATACATAAAAGGAGGCACAAAAATAATTTAAAAAATTAACAGCTTCTGAATATATTCAGATAATTTTTGCAGACATAAAAATAGCTCTTGAAAGGAATAACTATAATAGCCATATATTGCAAAATGTTTTTGAAAGGTTTATTTTATATTGACTCACTGCAGAAGAGAAAGGCGATAGCTAAAGAGTTATTTAATGTTATTTAATGTTATATATGAAATGTGTAAACTAAATAGCTAAAGAGTTATTTAATGTTATTTAATGTTATATATGAAATGTGTAAACTAAAATACATGAGCAATTAGATACCCAACATTTAATGACTTTAATTTCAGAAAAAAAATAATAAATAAAATAGATGTTTTAAGATGGAGTAGAAGCATGATAAAGAACAAAATGCAAAATGCAAGAATAAAAGTGACTAAAGTTAACTTAAAATAATTATTTATTTTTAAATGGAAAAACATTAGCAAAGTCACATAAATCTAATAAGATCTTGGAAAAAGTCTACATAAAAATATAAAATATCTATAGTCTATAGGTTAAAACAAATATTCACACTTGCCAACTTCTTTAGGAAAAAAAATAGGCCTCATAAATCCATAGCCAACCAGACTATCCTCTAATTCTAAGTAAATAATAGAATAATTTCCAAGTATGCAATGACACAGAATTTATAATACACAAAGAATTACATAAATTATATATTATATATATATATTTATCATATAGATTAGTGCATACTATTATATATATTTATTATCACTATACATATATATTTATGAATAACATATTATTAAGTAATATATTTATATTAAGTAATGTATTTATTAAGTGCTAAAATAAATAAGTATATATTCTTTTAGCATCACAAATGATCGCAAATGAATAAGACTAACATAAAGCAAGACACTTCTACTTCAAAGACATAATATGAAGATAGCAATAACAACGTAGGGCATATCCTTAAAACAAAAGATAACATGTAAATTTTTGAAATAAAAATTTGATAGACACGGATGATGTATGACATTTTTCAATTGTATTATGATAAGAAACATGTTATTTGATTTGACACTCCAAATTAAGGGCAGGGAAAAGAAAAAAGTCAGGAAGACAAAATCCCAATATGAAAAAGGGGAGTAAATATTGTATTGTGATTTTATAAAGACTGTCATATAGAAACAGAAATTTCATTTGACCATCACACTTTAAATTTTCACTTCGAATAGGCTTTATAGGTATTGCTTTTGTTTCTTAATGTGTTTATTCATTCCACTGGAATTGTCAGTAAATAATATTTAACAGTCAAAACAATAAAAATGTCATATTGCATTGGATGTTAATATGGACAAAAAGGAATAAAGGGCTATGATGAATACTTTACAAATAATTAAAAGGCAAATATGATTTAAATGTATAAACTTAATATCATCCCAAATTTTTACCATTTCTTTTCTTTTTATCTTCCTTGCTTCTCCCTCCACATTTAATCAATCAAACATTTTCAGTCTTTCCATGCTATATAATTAAGAGCACAATAATAAAAATGAAATCAGAGAAAACAAAAAAGTGAATTTTTAGCTGTATTCTGAAATAAGTTTTTTAAATTAAATTCCTTTAGGCTAGTAAGAACTATTTTACAATTTAAAATATTATATGCAGAAAGAATAAGTACAGAAGCATACCATAAAACAGAAAGACAAGATAGTAAATAAAAGAGTAGACCGACTTTGAAATTATATATACATTTTCTGATGAAAGAAAGAATTTAGGAACAGAAGCGAGACCTAAAGGGTTAAATTACTCTGACTTACATCTCAGTTAGCATTTAAGTGGGATGATAAATTCCCTGAAATCTGGGAACTCCAGGAAAGATTAAATTATTGCCTGATTTTCAAGTGAAGTTGAACATGTGACAAGTTTCATAGAAAAATCTTCCATTTAATAGCATGTTGTGAGGATTTAAAGAAAGTGAGGCATTGTGTTTATGTCTGGAGCACTGAGCAGACCTGGGTGATTTCTATGTGGGAATAGTGAATTCTTTGATATTCAAAGAGTAGAACATAGCTGTGCCTGCTGTGCTTAGCTAAAGAAGTGTAGAGTCAATTCATTCTGAAGCAAAAGTCTCACTGAGTGCCAAGAAGGCATATTTAGGAAGGAGTACTGAGGGCAGTGGATAACAGGTAGCTCAACAGGAGCCATTTTTGGAAAGGTGTTGGACCAAGAGATGGACAGAGGGCCACCTTTTCACTGGGATGAAAACCAAGCCCTCTGCCACCACATGTTCACTCAACATGGAATGTGATTAGTCTTTAGCACCATGTATGCATGAGCAATCAAGACAACAAATGGCAAAAAAGACTGAATTTAAAATAATGCTAGAATCCACTTAATTCTATAAAACATAATGAGTAGTCCAGAATGAGGATTTTGTGTTTAAAAGATATTCAGTAATTGTGAAGGAGCAAAAAAGAATCAGTGTGTGTCTTTTTAGTGTCACCCGAGGCTTTGCATAGAAGTCTATATGCTCTGTTCATATTCAAGCATCTGGGAAGGAAAAGTGTGCAGTTCTTTGTTAAAAAAAAAAAAATGATGTTTTATCTTTTCTATTGCTGCAACTGCACCTGTTAGCAAGATATAAAAATTGTAAGATGCAAATGAACAGTATATGATAAAGTTATGCTCATTAGAAAATTTCAAAATGTAAAGTTATAGTGCCCTGCAGAATCATGATGTAGCTAATTTAGTTATCTTATCTATGTTTTTTTTTTTCTTTCTTTTGCTAATGTCCCTATTATTAAGGTGATGGAGGTAGGGTGAGTGATACTTGAGGAAAGGGAATCAAAATGTGCAAACTTCCCTTTGTAAAATAAACCCAAGTCACATCACCGCAGCATAGTTTATTGTTAATAATACAAGTAATAATACATAGTTTATTGTTAATAATACAAGTTTACAAGTTGCTAAAAGAGTAGATCTTAACATTTCTTATTATAGGAAAAGTATGTAACTACATGTGGTGATAACTATTAACTAGGTTTATGTTGTGATCGTTTTATAATGCACACATATCAAAGCATTATATTGAAACTAAGAGGATTTTACATGTCAAATATATCTCAATAGAAAGGATTGATGCCCAATCACACTAGGTTAACCTTTTTCTTTTAATGTAATCTGATGTTAATTTTCTGATTGAAACATAACTCAGCACAAAAGTAAACATTCTAAAACTAGATTCTGGATAGCTAATACATAAAGTCTACATTAACAAATATAAGTGACTGATGTAAATAAACTGAGAAATGAATATGAAAATTAAGGAAACTGCAGACAACTCGGTCTGTAGAAAAAAAATACAGGAAATATTGGTACATGACTGACAGCACAACGGAAGGCTTAAAATTTGCAAACTATGGTAAAAGAAGAAAAGTAAGTACTTTTTAATGTCTGGAGATCGAAAGAAAAATAATTTTTTCTCCCTGCACCTGCAGCAAACACTAATTCACTTTCTCTTAAATCAAGGTGATTCAAGGGGACACTCCTCATGATAGGCTCAGGACACTTTATAGGACTAGAGAATCATAGAACAAACAGTGATGTAGAAGAAAACATAGAAAAACAGTGAATTAGAAGAAAATGTAGACTAAGTCACTTAATCCTTGTGCATATTTTGATAATATTAAAGTGTGAACGAGAATACATTTTTCACTGCACTACAATCATGAGGACATTTGAAGTGAAAGAAGAGAAAAAAATCTGAAATGACAAGAAAACAATGAAAAGAAAATGAGTAACTTCACTGCTCTAACCCTCCTCTGGCATCATGGTGCTTTTGATTAAATGTCACGGTTCTGAGAAACAGGGGCACTATGGACATTCTGCGATGTAATCTCAGACAAAAATTGGGAGTTTCACTTAGAGAACAGCAGTAAAGACTAACGATCATGGGTTTCAGGATCTAAGCTCCCTCTTTGGAGATTAGAAAGACTGTTTGTAAAATGACTAATTTGTCACGTTACTGCAAAAAAAAAAAAAAAATCTCCCTGTTAGGAATATCACCAATTGCTGAAATATTCTTATGGACCATGATTGTCCCAAGCACAATTAGGAGGGGGCTGCACAAGAACCCGACAGCCTCACGTTGGCTAATTTTGGGGTCTGCTAACCAACCATGTAGCCCCATGCTGGGTCTGCCAGAGTCATTTGGCTTGAAGCTGTTTGGGTGGGTGCTGCTGAAACGCTTTGGTAGTGCCAGCTGTTTCTAATGGAGTCTGCTAATTGACCCCAGCAAGCCCAAGCAGCGTCTTTTTGGGGCCTACTGGATCAAACTGGCATCCCCTGGTTGGGCTCTTTGGTACAGTCTGATCAAAGCAGCAACCTCTGGCTGGTTTATTTTTGGTGTGAGCACAGACATGCAGGCAGTACCTTGTTGAGGGTGTTTTGGTGCTGCTGGTGGGTCAGTAGCTTCAGTCTGGGTCTAAGTGAGATGTCCTTATGCATCAAAGCTGCCCCAGGTAAGATTGGGAGCATGACAGCCCCCACTGGCTCCTTTGACAGGGGAGTGTGTGTGTGTGTGGGGGGGGAAATCTGTGCAGATCCACACTGGATTTGAGGCTGTTGTTTGTTCCTCTTGAAGCAGGAAGTCTCCAGGGCTGTTTAGGCAGTGCCTGCTGGTCAACTATGGCAGCCCCAGGCATTTCCTTTTGGATCCTGCTAGTCCACCTCAGAATCCCTGGCCAGGGTCCTCTTGGAGTTTGCCAGTATATTCCAGAAGCCCCAGGTTTGTTCTGCTTTATGTCTGATGGTTGACTGAAAACTTGTGGGCCCTCCTATGCAAAGAAAGCTGACATTGGCAGTGTGAAGATGAGACTTGCAGGTTGAACCTTGCAGCCCCAGATAGCATGTGGATGGGCCTGATGACTGAACCCAGCATGTCCAGTTGGTTGAGGTGAGAGGGGCTGGTCAATAGAGGAAACCCCAGCAGCTCATGGAAACATAAAGCCTGGATCAGCTGGTCAACACCAGTGTTCAGTTCTGGATGAGGATAAAGGTGCTGGCGGACCCTGGCAGTCCCAGACGGGCACTTTTGGGGCTTTTTTTGCCCACCCAGATTTCCCTTTCTCATTCCTTTCTCACCCCCTTATCTCTCTGAATGTTATAGTCTGTCTGTTTGACTTTTGTAGTAGATCTGGCATTACCAGTCAGGGCTCTGAAATGACTATAAATCTGTCATTTTTCTATATCAGGAGAAAGGAAAATATTCTTATTACCAGAGACAGCCATTGAGGGCCATCGTAACATGATATGGACAAACTCACCCATCTTCTTAGCCCCTTTTCACCATCTGTCTCTTCATACCAATCTCCTCTGTTTTGCCAATGTTTTTCAGATTGTTTTAACAGCTCCTGTTTGGGTTGAACCAGGTCTTTATAGGCCTGTGCTTGTTCAATATCCATGTGAAAACACAAGAGTATTTCTCTGCTTTTCTCCTGTGGTTGTGTCTTTTTAAGTGTAATTTTCAGATCAGTGTAGGCACTCTAAGATGGCTGAGAAACGTTTTTCCTCCCCTGCATCACCACTGAGGTCAGGAAGTTCATCCTGTCTTCTATTCCTGCTTCAAACTGATCTTGAGGTGAAGCTGCCCAGAGTGGTGGATACGCCTGGGAGCAGGCAGTGCCAGGCTGAAGCACAAAGGAGCTCCCTGACTCCCAGCAGGTGCTGAAGTTCCCAAGAGTCAGTCTTCATCATGAAGGAGGGCAATGTCCATGATTGGGATCACTGTACAGATGTGAGGAAGCTTCAGGCAAAAGTAAAAACAAAACAACCTCGAATTAAGTTATAAACAAGTAAACCACCAAGATAAAGTCACAAATAAATATGCTAAACATAAATGTCTGATTCAATTAGGTCATTGCAAAATTGCAATGGTAAATGATTGATTCTTAAAAGCAGAAATGAAAATATTTGGTTATGTTCTTTATTAAGATCAACTCTGATCTCTTCCAAGATTGTTGCTTATTGGCACAAGATGATTTCAAATGAATATTTGTTAAACTTCTCCATGGTGCTGGCAAATTAATTATTGTTTTTAATCAACAAAATGAGAAAACATTAAAAAGACAGCTTAAGCTATTTTGGAATTATGTGTGATGTGATTCTGGAAAAGCTTTAAACATGGCATAGGGCCAGAAACCACGGTTTCAATGGCCATTTGAATATCCCCAGAGACGGCTTATTCAATTTCTGATTTCCAGGGGATGTGAATATATTTTCCATCATTGAATGCTTATCTTTAGAGTGACTGAAGCATTTGTTGTTATGAAACTGAAGTTCTTACAATTGTTAAAAAGCTGCTTTGTGCTTGTCTGACTTGTCATCTCAATGAAGAGAAAAATGCAGAGGTCAGAACAAAATTATTTTGCCTAATCTTCCTAGAAGAGTGTAATTTGGTCAAGAATGGGGAATGGAAGTAAATCAACAAATTAATATCTAAATAATTTTGTTATTTAATTTGATCTAACACTTTAATTCATATTTCTTATTTATTTACACTAAAGATCAACATTAGTATTTAAAATTGGCACCAATTAATACTGTACTTATTTAAAATAATAGTACATTAAATTTATTAATTGCAGATTTTCCCTATCTATACATATATATTTTCAGTTAAAAAATCATTGATTAATCATTGATTAATTAAAAAAAATTAAAAAAATCATTGATTAATGCATTTTGATTAATTCATTCTATGAAAATGAGATTCAGTCTTCTTATCTGTACTCAGTTTTTTTAGGGAAAAAAAAAAAAGGACCCTGACAGTTATTATGAAATTTCCATATTAATTTTGTAATTTATATTTTATCTTTCAATTTAAACTGTCCATAGGCTATATTATAAGAGGAAAGTTAATATAGTTTTAAAATAAATTTAAATAGCCATTTACCACAGCAACCATCTCATAAACTTGCACACACCTGATGTACTTCACACTGGCAGGTTGATTGCAAAGGCACTGAGGCTGAACGATGGTATGCCTTTAAGGACAAGAATTCACAGAGATGAATAATGGTAAATGGTACTCTAGCAGAAAAAAAATCTTGAAAATTCCTGAGTGATATGAATATGGGAGCATCTTTTGATATATTGAGGTGACTGGTTGACTCCTGGATGACTCTCAAATGGGTGTAGGTCTCCATAAAGAGGAACTCATGATAGGAAGCCTGAAAAATTTAAACCAATCTTCCGGAATTCAAGAAAGGGGAGAGGGCTGGACATCAAGTTGAGAAACCCTCAACTTGTGTACAGAATTTTCCCAGATATTGCCTATACTTAACTTTATCTGACTCTTCAAGAATATCCTTTATCCTTTAATAAGCTTGTGACCTTTAATAAGCTTGTAAGCCAAAGCAGTGTTTTTTGGAGTTCTGTGAACTGATCTGGAAAATTAATCAGACCCAAGGAGGGGATCATAGAACTTCTGATATGTAACTGGTGGATCCGAATTTTGTATTATTTTGTTTCTTAAAATGTTCCCAGTCTGTTCATAACCTATAATTTATTTTTATTTAAGGTAAAATTTTTGTCACATCTGTTTTAAATGATGGTAACCTGTAACTTTATTTACTCATCCAGTCCTTGACTCTTTTTTGATATTAATGCTAAACTATTTTGCAAATTAGTTGTTTTCCCCTTTTTGATTTGTTCTCTGCAGGATTTTCCATAATTTTCAAGCTTCCAGACCTCAGCTATTTAGTTAAAGCCATGCACTTTTCTTTTTATTGATTATATATGTATATATGCATTTATAATGATGTAATATATGTATATATATATATTATACACATATATATATATAATTATATATATATCACATCATTGTAAATCCTGAGTTTCTCTTACCACCATGTCACTTGTGAACTGTCATTTTGATCTGTTGTGCTCATTCCTCCCTTGATTTCAACCAGTGGTCAGTTTTCAGGCTTTTTTTTTTTTTTTTTAATTTGTCTTTGACAAATACTTTGGTTTCTCTACAATCTATATATAAATGGCACCACTACCTGGAAGATATTTGAAGAATATCTAGTAACTAAAATATACAATTCAAAAAGATGTATACATCTTTGTAATATACTCTCAATATATCTGATTAGACTATTATTAATAATTATCTGGTCAGATATCATTGTGACTTTATAAACACTTAAATTCTAGGATATACACGCAGGTAGTTTTTATTTATTGTGAATTGGTAATTGTATAATACCATTTAATTCTAGAGTAGCATGTGAAAGAAAGAGATGTATGCTCTGGGCAAAAATATAAATGACAATTCAAATAATGAAAATAATTATTTTCTCCTGAAAAGACACCTTCAATGTAACTCAGTATATTCTAATACTGTCTCTAAAATTAAATTTATCCCTTAATGTAAAGCAATGAACTATGAAATGATTTCTACTTATAAATGTAATTTGGAAATGAGATGGACACAATAGTTTGATAGGTAAATAATGTAGGTACTGAGGCATAATTAGATAATAGACTTTCACAATGTATGAAATTATATGTAGAGAAATATTGGATGCTGGAAGTCAATTGCACTGCTTTCTTTCCTATAAAGTATTCAATCTTGCTGACTCAGAAAGATAAACATGAAGAGAATATTTTGAAAATGTAAATCATCTATAAATATGAGGAAATGATTACTATCATTTCCTTTTAAATACTCCTCCTTTAATGTGGCTTGGGTGAGACAATTCAAAAACCTTACATTTTTCCTCTGAGCAAGAACAATTGTCTAATCAAAGGAACTATTATGTGTATAGTAAATTTCACGAAAATCTTCAAATGAGTGATGGAAATTTTGTTTTCCAAGTTTGAGTTGAGTATATTTTATATGACATTTTCCTGCAATATTGCTCAACATAATGGGTTGTAGACTAATCAACTACATTAGATTAAGTATGACAAAATAAATTTATAAATAAAATCTTCAAAAAGGTCAAAGAATGTCTTTGGATTTGTTTTGTACAGCATATATCCTCTTTTGTATCAGAACCATTCAACTATCATGACTAATCTATGTGTACATACAAGATTTCAGCAATAGAAAATGTTCATAATTTTAGCATATGCAAAAGTGCATACTCTGCATTGTATTTTAAAAGTTTTGCGGCATGGTCTCATTTTAAGTAAATAGACTCTTGTACTTCCAACTTGTCCTCGCAATTAAATACAGACTTGATGTGGTTTGGGGCTCCATATATTCCAGAAGACTATGAGATTTGTGTACCACATTCTGGTGGGATGGAACTATGTGACCTGGTCTAAGTGCAGTTAGCAGAAAGTATATGTGGAATTTCCTACTGATTAGGGCATTTAATTGAGATAGCCAGGGGAAGAACTGGGCAAAGATAAACAGGAACTTTATAAAATTTGCAAATTTTCTGTACATTGAAAACTGTCTTCTAATAAAATTTTATTATTTTCTGAAATGTTCAAATTCCAATGATAGATAAAAAGTTAGAATTTGTCATGACCTAGTAAACTTCCCTGAGAAGTGCAGAATTGGTAACAGATAAAAATTAATTAAATTCATGCTGATATGTAGAAAACATAATACCCCCACAAAATAAAATCACAGAAAAAATTGGGAGAATTAATAAGTATCTGTTCTTAACAGAAGTTCTTAATATTTTTGAGTAAAAGGAAATTACTTCTGTCTCATGAAGGTATCTGTGTAGGCCATATAGCATAAATCATTGCCAATGATCAAAGACTGAAAGACCTCCTGAGACCAGCCAAGGGTGTGACTCTAACCATGGCATATAATCAGCGTGATATGCTATAATCCAATCAGAACACAAACAAATATCATCCAGAATAAAAGAGGCATTTTCTATTTAGAATACTATGCTGTCTTCATAAAAGTGTCTAGAATTTGTTAAGCAGATATAGAAATATTTTAGGATTGTTCATTCTAGTCAAACCCAAACTCTCCTTTTATTTACACCATGTTTTCTTATTTACAATATTGATATCTATTGCTATAGTAATGTCTAGCTCCCTTAGTCTTTTCTCCCAACATCCATATTCTCAATCTTTCAGGCAAATCCCTTATTTTCTTTCTGATTCTTATTTTCTCTTATATTACCTTTGTCCTTTCCCTCTCACTTGCTGATTTTCATATATTCTTCATATGATCTTATTATCACAAAATATCTAAAGCATTTCAGCTGTAGGATTTTCTTAGCATTCATTTTAATTCAAAAATTCAAATACTTTTAAATTACAAAGCTTAAAATCTTCAATGTTGGTACAAAGGGACACCTGTACTTGGATGTTTGTTGCAGCACTATTTATAATTGTAAGGACATGGAAGCAACTGAAATGTCCAAAAACAGATGACTGGATGAAAAAGATGATACACAATGGAATATTACTCATCAATTAAAAATAACAAATTGGATGACTTTATGATAACATGGATGGACTTAGAAGAATTCATATTAGCAGAAACAAGTCAAAAAGAAAAAAAAAACAGAAACAAAATGGTTTCACTGCTATATGGGATATGGGAAAGATAAAAATCCATGAAGAAAAGTCAAAACAAGCTAACAACCAAATTAAAGTACACAACTGGGGGGGAGAATGGAACATGGAGGGAACAGTCAGGGAGGGGGGTAAACCCCAGATCACAAAGATGTGAAATTTATATATAAATAAATTATTTTTAAAAAGTCTTACAATCTTCAATCACTTTAATAACCTGCTTCAATTTGCTTTAAGTTCAATTTTCACATTGTTTTTAGGTATAAATATATAATAATTTGAGAATTGTAATCAGAAGATATCAATGCTAATGGGCTTTGTGTAAGCTTTGTAATATTATGTGTGCTCATGTGTTGTTCAAGAACTATTAGAGGGGAATACATTCATTATAATAATTTAACATGACAGGAGACAATTTTTCAAGCTTAAGAGACAGTTGAGCTTTTGCTTTTATTTTGTTTTTTTTTTATATTGGGTATTTACCAAGAGTATTAATCACTGTAAGTTCACTGTGTGGGGGCTAGGTAACATTTATAGAAATTTTATACTTTATCAGAAATGTTCTGTCTAATGATATGAAAACTCAATATTAATAAACTTAGTGATATATTTATTTTTATAGTGCAAAATATTGAGGAAAAGTAACACAAGTGTCAAAGTTTGATTGCAATAAGCAAAAATCATAAACAAAAGGAAGTAAAGACTTTTGTGTAGATTGTATAATGTATGAATTATCTCACCAATAGAGCTCTGATGTAATATGTTCTGTCTGAATTGCTATTTAGTTGATAGTAATGGAAGACAGGATCTATGATTTCATAGCATATAAGACATATTAAAAGAATATCTGAGTCTTACTAAAGTTAATACAAATGATAGCATGGCTGATATAGACACTATTAGACACTGTTATGCTAAAATTTATTAAAAATCATCCATTATTTTATGAAGCAATTTGTACAAAATATAATGAGTTATTTTTGCTTCTAAACATATTATTGTCATGCTTTTTAATTAAAGGACCCTCATTAATCATATAAAGGGATCTTTGTATTGATTTCTTGAACATATTACAAATAGTTTGTGAGCATTCTAGAAGTCATTATTTCCAAATTGCAAAGAATCAAGCAATGATTATCAAGGTGCAAGAGTGCTTGATAACACAATCAAGAATTTACATAATTCATTATGATCTCTTTATCCAGGACGATATAATGATAGCATGCAGTAGGGAGATAATTATAGAAAATTGTCTGCTTACAGCTTCATACATATTTAAAAGAAAGATTACTTTCCTGATAAACCAGGCTCTGTATTTTCAAGGATGTTTTGTGTAGTTATTATGCCCCTGTTGTTACAGGTCATAGTGCTCACCTTGCTCTACACTCCAGGGTGCAAATATAAAATGACTTTATGCGTGTTATTATTCATATTGCATACATATGTATATACAGAATGTGCACAATTACAAATATAAAATAGTCTTTAAAGTTTAAAATAATCTCTGGTCATCTTTAAATGTAAAATGAATGCAAGTTTCTCCCTCTAATGTTTTTGCATTTAACTATATTCACTAATTCTAACTTTTTAAACTCTTCAATGGAAAACATAATAATGATTTCAGTAAGATAGTTGAAAATTTAAAAAATGATAAAAAGACATGATCATTTGCATTTTAATTCCAACTATAACATTCAAATTCTTTATTATTTAAACTAGTCATTTATTATCTGTTGGTTATATCAATTTTAAATAGGAAGCAAAAACAGATATATATTACAT
>PVHY01021875.1:0-23231 GCA_004024945.1 Uropsilus gracilis
AGGAGAGGAGAGGAGAGGAGAGGAGAGGAGAGGAGAGGAGAGGGGAGAGAATCCAGAACAAAACTGAGACCAGAACTACAGCATTCACTCAGCCAGCGTCACCCACTCATTGTGTGCTGGGCCCCGAAGTAAGGAAAGTCACAGAAGGTGAGAGGTTTTCTGGGAGGTTGAGGAAACCGGGAAGGACTCTGGAGAGGAGGCAACCACTAAGCTGAATCCTAAGGAGAAGCAGAACCCAGCCAGCAAGGGCAAGGGGGTGTGTGGGGAGGAGTGGGTGCCAAGCAGAAACAGACATGGCTAAGGTTTCCGAGGCAACTGGTGGCAAGCAACGGACTGCCAGTCATTCTAAAAGGCTACAACCCAGAGTTCAAAGCAGGGTAATAGGGAGCCACTGAGACTTTTAGGTGGGGAGTGAACAACTACAAGACATCTAGGTCACTCCCTCCACCTCATTTGTTAAGACTCTAGGACAGCAGCGTAACTGACCTAGACTGAGAGGGCAGGCCTCACAGAAGTCAGTTGCAAGCTGATCAGTCAGAGGTGAGCTCCAATTACCGGGTCAGAGTGGAGAAAGAGGACTGGCAAGGGCTGGGCATGTAAGACCTGTACAACTCGAGGGATTTGGGCTGGAGATGTGGGGGATGGGCTAGTCCAAGATGTGAGTGCTCTAGTCCACACCTGGCCTGTGGCCCAAGGAACTGGCATGTGCCAAGTCGGATCAACACTGTCACAAACCACACCTGACGCAGGTTTAAGAACTGGTCGTTCTAGTAGGTGCAAGGGTTTCATATCCTTCTACTTAGCAATTTCACTTCTCAAAATTAGGAAGGACCAGAGCAGTATGCAAAGAAACACATACAGGGATGGTCACTGCAGTGATGTTTACTAGAGCAAAAAAAAAAAAAAAAAAAAAAATCTGTAGCTTCATGAACATTAACAGCCAAGAGATGGCTAAATAAAGAATGGTCAGTGGAATTCTAAGCAATGATGGAAAATGATCATTGTTATGGAAAGCTGATTGCACTACCTTACTGAGTAGAAAAGTACCCCCCCCCCAGCTGGGTGTGGTAGTGCATACCTGTAATCCCAGCTACCTGGGAGGCTAGGGATCACTTGAATCAAAGGGTTTGAGATAACCTTGGGCAACATAGCAAGACCTAGTCTCTAAACAAAAAAAAAGAAAGAAAAAGTATCCCCCTACCTTTCCCCTAAAGAGAGTTATGAGTCTGGGAGAAAAAAACTCCAAAACGTCAGCAGTTTCTCTCTCTCAAAGGTTATGAAAGGATGAAGGGAACCAGTCCACACAGAATACTTAGCACACAGTAAGTGTTCAATAAATGACAGGGACCATCTTATCAATCGTTTCTTTTTTTTTTTTTTAAGCTTAGCTTTCTTGTGAGAAACATCTCCTGGCAAACTCAAATGCTTTCTAAAAACACAGCGTTGAGTCCTTTGCCTTACTGATCATCAAAAGCATGATTCTCATTCAGGGGTGATTCTGTCTCTGCACAGGAATTTCTGGTTGTCACAACGTGGAGAGGAGGGTGCTACTGGCATCCAACAGATATGAGGTCAGGGATGGCACTACCTGTGGTACAATGCATAGGCAGCCCCCACGACAAAGCTGCTCCAGCTCCAGGTGCCAGCGGGCCCGAGTGCAGAAAGCCTGACTTAGAGAGCGCTGGTGCTGCAATGCCTTCCAGGTTCCTTGTATCCCTACCCTTGACCTGCTTCCTTCAAGAGAAATATACACTACCCAGATAACCAGGGTGACCAGAGGCCCCCAAGGTCTAGACAAAGCCTTGGGCAAGAGCTGGCAGTGTCTCTCCAGAGTCACAGAGAAAAGTCACTGGCCCCAGCATCCTCCTAAAACTTACACTCTCAGGAGAAACTATCCCTGGAAAAGCATAAAGCATAGAAATGGACGATCACCTTCTTTTTTAGAGTGCTAAGAACTAAGCTTCGTAAGTCAATCCACTGAGGCTTCTGTATAAATGACTTCTGTCAATAGATGAGATTCCCCCGGCCCCCACCATCCCTAGCACAGGGCTTGCAGAAAAGGACAAGGATCCTTTGAGACTAGGGAAAGGGAGGGACACACTTCAGTGCTGGCTCCAGATCGCCTCTGGTTCCAGCTGCCACCATCTCTTTTCCCCTAAAGACATTCAGAGAATCACATCAAAGGAGGGTGGCCCCAAATTCTGGGCTGATGGGCAACTTTGTTGAAGATGAGGGAAAGGCCCCAGAGCTAAACTTGCAGTTTCTCTGTCTTGGCGCTGCTCAAGTTTGGACAGGATGGATTCTTGGTGCTGGGGGCCATTCTGCACATTGGAGGGTGCTAGGCAACCTCCCCCACCTCCAGCTGCCAGTAACACCACCCCAAACCACTTCTCACCGAGTTGTGGCAACCCAAAATGTCTCTAGACATTGCCAGATGTCAGCTGCAAAACCACCCTCGGTTGAGAACCACCAGCTTAAACATTCTGAATCTCCAGGGCATGCTGGCTCTGTTCTGTGATGCTCATAGAACCAAAAGGAGAGAAAAACTGTCACCAAAACTGATTCCTCGATGCCAAAGCCCATAGTTCCCAAGCTCGTGTCTGGAGACTCAGCATGATCTCCACACAGTGATACTGAAAAGAAGACTGTTTTGTACATTCAACAAGTATCCATGTGCCAGGCACCACTCTGGCTGCAGAAGTGACGGTGCTCTTGGGAGGTTTATCCGGGTCTGAGAATCCTAGGAACCCGGCAACCGTGCTCACTGGAACAAAGATTAATCATGTACTATAAGGAGCCCAAACTGGAATTTAATAATAACCACTCCCTGCCGGGCACGGTGTCATGTGCCTGTAAGCGCTGGCCTATGGAAGCATGGCTGGGACTGGGGATGGCGGTTCTAGTCCCGCCCCGGGGCAACATAGCGAGACATAGTTTCAAAAAAATAGCTAGGTGTGGTGGTGCAAGCCTGTAATCCCTGGGAAGCTGAGGCTGGAGATTGCTTGAGTCTGTGGTACCCTGGGCAACGTGAGCCTGCCGTTCCACAGGCAAAAATAGAAAAACTAGTCTCAAAAACAAAAAACAAAAAACAAAAAACCACTCCCCCCCAAGCTAACAAGTGCTCTGCACCTAGGCGTGCTTTACACACACTGCCTCATTGATGCCCAAGAGCTGAGCATCACCGTTTCACATAAGGGGACACTGAGGTATGAGAGGTGGAAGAAGAGCACTGAGCGATGATTCCAAGTAATGGCACCCGCAGCCCAGCTCCCAGCCCACACAAGCTACTGCCTGTAGCCCCAACACTCCTAAGGGTAAATGAGGGAACTGTAGCCCCAACACTCCTAAGGGTAAATGAGGGACTGCCCTGTCAGAGTGCTAAGCTTCTGCTGGTTAGGTTTCAGCTGGACTCTGCCCCTCCCTCCCCCAATGGGACTGCTGCCTTCCTGCAAGGCCACTGAGAGAAACAGCTCTGGGCAACTGGGCAAATTCACACAGCAGAGGAGAAAATGGAGACTCAATTTGTACCCTTTACCAGGACCCCGCCTGCAAAGGGCAAGGGTGGTGGGAGTGTCTTCCATTTCCCATTTTCCACTCAGGGCTTGCTCTAGTGGAGGGCAGGGAGGCAGACTAGCTGAGGAACCACCTTCCCAGGGCGCCCAGGAGCTCCCAGGATCTCCCATATTAGGGAGGGGGTCCATCTTTTAGGGTCCAAACAGAGGGAGGGACTCATGACAAGCGGAGACTGTCTGAAGTCACCCCACAAAGGAGTTCCACCCCCTTCTCCTGACCCCGGTTTTCAACGGTGGGGCAACTGTAGGTGGTTTTTCCCAGAAAGGAGCCCTAGAGTTTCACAACTCCATGTTCAAACCCCCCCCCCTCCTCACCCTACCAGGCATCTTGCTCTTGGAGTCTGTGTGTGGTGGTAGGGTGGGGTCCCTATGATCTGAAACGTGGGAAATCTAAGGGCAGAAGCACTTGTGTCCTAACAAGGGAAACCGGGAGAACTTAAGGAAAAGGGTTTATGAAATGGAAGGCTTCCTTTGACCAGGAGGGAACAGAGAGCCATTCTGAAAGGGAAAAAGGGACAGATGGCATGAAAGATGAAAGACTTTGGGGGGGAGAACGGGTGGTGGGATGTTTGGGGAGACAGGGAACTGGAGAACTAAGGCAGAGTCAGGGGTGTCTGGGGGAGAAGGATGACTGGAGGCGACAGCTTTAAACAATGCTGGAATGTGAGATGTTTGGGGAAAGAAAGGGCTGGGAGTAGCTGGGACGAGATGGAAGAGATGACAAGCTCGGCGGAGAGAATGTAGGGAGGATGTGGAAAAGGGAGAATTTGGGGTGATCCGAAGGGAAGGGAATCCTAGGTGCCTGGGGAAACAGAATTTGGATTGCCCAAGGGAGGAATGGTTTGGGGGTGCTGGAGAAAAGGACTGGGAGCTTCTGAGAGTGCCCTGGGGCTGCGGACCAACACCCCTCCCCTTCACCCCAGCTCACCGAAGAAGGGCGGCAGGTGGGACACCGCCTCGAGGAAGGGCCCGGTCTCGATCTGCTTGTCCGCGGGCAGCGGCTTCAGCAGGTGCTCGGCCAGCAGCGCCATTTCCGGGTCGAGGCCGGCGGTGATGCCCCAGCCAGCGCCGTGGGGGTCCACGCCGCCCCCCCGGCCGCCGCCGCCGTCAGCGCTGGGGCCGTCACTGCCGCCTGCCGCAGGCTCCGGGGACGCCAGAGTCGCCACTTCCGCCCGCGCCGCGCCCGCGTAGCCGAGCGCTCAGCGCCGCCCTCCGGCCGAGCACCTAAGCGGCCCTCTGAGCCGCCCCGCCCCGGGCCGCCCGCGTCCAATCCGCGCCCGCCGCCGCGCCCGCGGGTCCAATCCGCGCCCACCGCCTCGGAGATTCACGCCGCCATTGGCCAGAGGGCGGGGTCTGTCATCCTGGCGCGGAAGCACGCGGATCCGTGGGTTTGGGTGCGCCCCGCTGAGCCGCTCCCAGGTGGGCTCCCAGGTGTGCTTGCTGCCGCCCCCGGCTTGGACCCTAACCCTGTCTGGCCGGCTCGGGCCAGGTATTCGATTGATGGGGGTGTGGACTTGTCCAGACCACATCTCACTACTCACCCAGCCGCCCACGTTACAAGCCCAACCTAACGATCGCCTTTCAGAACACCTGTTTACCCCAAAACAAAGTTTGTCCTCTAACGTCGCCTGTCGGACACTGCCTGGGTGCCTGTTCTCTTAAGCTCCAACCGGAGCTCAAGAACTCTTGACCCTTTGCCTTCGGTTATCTTATTCTTTGTTCTATACCTGTTGGATCTTGCTCAAGTCACAAGTTGAGATCCTCCTCAAGTCACAATACACCTCTACCTAAATGGACTCCTGTCTCCCCAAGTTGGGGTCCCATCTCAACCATCTGATATTACCTGATGTCCTAGTTTACAATCCAGCTCAACCGCCACCTGACTGGGGACTTTTTAACCGTAGCATAAACCCCCGGAATACATGTTTGCACAACCTGGGGCACCCTTCACCTCAGCCACAACCCACTTAGGTGTTTGTGCCCTCAAGACTAATGCCCAGATTCGCCAAAAACCCAGCGCACGGTTGTTGAGAGCTTCTTGGTCACTTCCAAAGAAAAATTCATTGTGCCCCTACGGAGTGCCTTCCACTGTGCTAGGCATTGAGGACAAACAGTACACAAAAGCCCTGCTCTGGTGGAGATGGTGTTCTAACTGGAGAGACAAATAAATACAATCCACAATAAGTGAATACAATAAATAAGTACAATAAATAAATAAACAAGGTGCCCAGTCAGATAACTTCACACTCTGATAAGTGTAAATGAAGAAAATAAGATAGAGGGAGTGTGGGGATGGCCGAGGGTGTGCCTGAGATGGGCTGCAGGGACACGGGTACTTAAGGACAATAAGTACTGATGAAGAGGTGGCATTTGAGCAGAGACCTGAAGAAGCAGAAGACAGCCAGAGTGGCTGGAGCATGTGTACAGGTCTTAAGGTGACTTAAGGGTTGATGTGTGCAACCAACCCAAGGAACCCCAGAGGGAATGGGAAGGGGTGACAGGAGTTGGTGAGCAAGGTGTGCTGGATTAGGAAGGGAATGGTATGGAGTGAGAATTTTACTTTTTAGGACAGTAGTAAGTCACTAGTGCCAGACAATTACCAAACTTACCAAATATTTTCAATTTAATCTTTCAGGGGCAGATGGGCAAAGAGGTTATTCCAAACCAAGGGCATGACCCAAATAAATCCAGGAAGCAAGAGGGTCTGGGGAAGGCAAAGCTATCATCACTTCTTGCTCTTAACCCAACACTGACATGCCCCATCAGGTCAGATCTCCCAGTGATAGAAGTCCACGCCATCAACTCTGGCTTGTTCCCACCCCACCCAATCCTACCACCTCAGGCATCCTAAGATACCATCTCCTTGAAGCCTCACCAGCCCACCCAGCACCCTGACCCAATGCCAGCACCCCACCCACCTTTCAAACACCTCCATCAATTCCACAGCAAAGTCACAACCCACATGCAGACCTCCAGTGTCAGACAACACCCTGATTTCTCAACTTGCTCCTTTGCAGCCAAACCACCCAGAGACTATGGCCAAGACAAGAAATTCAAGTCCATAAGGATTGTCTTGTCATAGAACACAGGTTTGATGTACTGAGAGAGACCATTGCTCAGAGTTAATGGAGAGTCTTAAAAGTCCATCCATCCATCCATCTACTCATCCACACACCCAACAAATGTTTTAAACTGTCTGTTCTGGGGCAGATTCCCATAGTGTGTGATGGGAGCTGGGCTGGTCCCAAGGGCCACACTAGTAGCATACACGGCTGTGCGGGCTGGTGGGTTACACATTGAAGAGTGGGTGGTGGCTGAAAACTGGGGAACTGGATGGTCACATGGCCTGTCTCCAGAACACCACCCAGGGTTGTTCATTTTTCAGATTTTTCAAGAGAAATCAAAAACATGTATTTGAGGCCAAAGTCTGTTTTTTTTTAATATTGGTGGTAAATTCAAAATTTTTAAAGAACACTACATAAGCCACACAAAACTTGCCTGAACTATTTGAGCCTAAGTTGCTGACACACTGCGCCATCACCCTAAATATTTTATGTGGGTTTCCTACCAACCCACATAATGTAGGGGAGGAGGGATGTTCCCCCACAGAATCATAATGCATCCATCAGTGTAGGAAATGGACACAGACACTCTATCCCCACCTATTACCCAGACCTCATTCAGGATTCACCATTTGTCCAAATAACATCCTCCATACACGAAGGGTCCATTTCAGCTCTCATGTTGCCTAAAGTGGTCCTTTCTCTTGAGTCTCCAGTCCAGAACATTCCACAGACTTTCTTTCAGCTCTCACAACCTGGACACTTCAAAGAGGCAGGGCGGTTACCTTGGAGAATACTCCTCATTTTAGGTTTATTTCATGCTCCCTCACGATGACATTCAGATTGTGCATCTTAGATTAGATGCACATTATAGACTCTGAGCATCATGAATGCAGTTTCCTCATTGCTGCTTCATAACCGATGATACATGACTTCAGTTGGTCCCATCACTGATGATGCGTTTTGATCTCTTGAAGCCTGCGGGTTTTTTCTGCACTGTGAATCTTCTCTTTCCTCTCTGAAATTAATAAATATTTCATAGAGAGATAAGTATTCCATCTCTCATCAAACTCTCCATTTATTTATTTATGTCAGGACAATTTCTTGATTCCACAGGTTATGATCCATCACTGTTATTTACTTGCTTGCCTAAATTGTCCTAGATTTGACTTGTGACAGTCCTTACAATTTCTGTGTTCTTTTTAGATATCACAAGACAGTCCAGGCTCATCTCATATGTGGCTTCTTCACCTAGCGCCCAGGTCAGACATTTCACCAAAAACTATTCTTTCCAGTGGAAAGGGCATTTAGAAACCAAAGTCTAGAGATGCTCGTTACTGGGGTGTCACTACTCCTTGACTGGCTCAGTGGAAAGAGTTACACACTAGCGCACACATATTTACATCGATCTACTGGTTTCTGCCGTCATCCATCTTGAAGACCATGAGTTCACCTGAAGCAATCCAATCCCTGTCTATGTCTACAGAGGTCATTAGATTTTGCCCTTTTCCACATTGGTGACTCCTTTTCCAACCTGGTATTCCCACTGTTTTTTTAAATAACAATGAGGTTTGTATTTGACTGACCCTCTGTGTGTACCATTTTCTTACTGATGCCACCCTCTCCCCAGTTTAATCCTCTGATACCCCCAAACAGGTTGCCTCCTCACTCACAGGAGCTCTGGCTACTTGCTGGGACCCCTCACTGAAGGCAGATACTCCTCATCTGGATGCTGGCACCCCTCTGTGGACCTCAGTATGCTGCCTTCTTTTACATTGACAGTGCTTACCTTACTGGGCCCCGCTGGATGGCTTTTGGGTTGCATTGTTCCAGAAGGCAAGGGAGAGAAGGGTGAGGGGTGGGGGGAAAGAATGGGGGAGAACCACATAAACCTTTGGCAAGCTCCTTTCAGCTACAGACCACCAGTTCCCTGCTTCAGCTTGCTGTGGTGAGCAAACACAGACAGATTCAATTAATTCTTGCTGAGTGATTCCTGGGGACCACGGAAAGTGATTGAGCAAATGAAGAGTAAATAAGCTTGGGGAAAATACTGCCAGACACAGCCCACTTCATCTTTTGGATTGTTGGGCATCATACTTGCTTCTTCACTTGCAACCCCCTCACAAGTTCATCTGTAAGACTGGCTTGTTAACCAACAGAGTTAATTCTAGTGGGGACTGACTCAGTGGGAGTGAGGTGTTTAGCCTGCAAAGAGTCATCATTTTCCTGAATCACCTCCACCCAGCGCTAATAGCTGCTTCCCAAACTGAGTCATCAAATCCTGAGTACTCAGACTGCCTCTCCCAAACAGGATTTGTTGGGATGCATAAAGTAGGCCAAGTTTATGAGTTTTTTGATCCAATAGCCTCACCTCCCCACATGCAGCACAGCAGCAATAACAATACTTTCTGACCACTTACCATGTTTACTTTCTAGCTGTGTGTCTGTGGCCAAGTTACTTCCCATATGAATTTCCTGTGGCTGCTGCAATAAATGATCATAAACTTGGGCGTTCAAGACAACTGAAATAAATTCTCTAACATTCTGGAGGCCAGAAGTCCAAAATCTCTATCAATGGGCCAGTCAAGGAGTTTGCAGCCTTGCCTGCCCTGGAAAGACTCTCCAGGGGGAACTCTTCCTTGCATCTTCCAGTCTGTGGTGGCTGCAGGTGTCCTTGGCTTGTGGCTCCATCACTGCTGCCTCTGCCTCCATCTACTTTGCTTTCTCCCACAGTCTTTCTCATATAAGGACATTTTGTGATTGATTTTAGGGTTCTTCCCACCCCAGGACTCCAGGATAAACGCTCCATCTCAAGATCCTTCACTTAATTACATCTACAAAGACCCCTTTGCCAAATAAGTTAACATAGAGGTTCCAGGAATATGGGCCTGTTATCTTGTGGGGGGTGGTGATGGTGGCATCACTCAGCTGTCCACACTCTCCTGATTTGAGCTTCAGTTTTCTCTTCTGTACAAAGAGGACAGCAGTGACCACCACCTCCAGAGCTGATGCAAGAGTTCAGCTGGTTAATGCAAAGCAGGCAGTGGGCACACCAGCGGGCAGACAGCCCTCAATGAATGGTGTGTTTATTGTGAATTGATTTCTTGAATTTATTTCTACCCGCTACTGGCAATGGTGGGGGTAATTGATTCCACTGATGTCACCTCTCCAACTGCCAGGTTTTCAGCAGGATTAAATGTGCCAAATGGGCTTTGTTGAGCCAACTCTGCTGGGTGTGAAGCTCTACTGCATGCCAGCCTGCCTGGCTGTTTCGTGGGGGCCGTCTGCCACTTCTCCCTAATTAACACAAAGGTGTCCCTGCCAGCAGGCCCACTTGCTGCCACCCCCAGAAAATAGTGCACGATATTGCAGCTAAATATTTGAACATTTCTTCAGTTCCTGCATGAAAATAGAATTGGGGGCATTTATTTTTATTTTTATTTTTATTTTTTTGAGACTAGGTCTCGCTATTTTGCCTAGGGAACTGCAGGCTCACGTTGCCCGGGGTACCACAGACTCAAGCAATCCCCAGCCTCAGCTTCCCAGGTAGCTGGGATTACAGGCACGTGTCACCACACCCAGCTATTTTTTGAGACAAGGTCTTGCTATGTTGCCCCGGGCGGGTCTCGAACCCTCAAACTCAGCGATTCCCAGACTCAGCCTTGCTCCATAGGTGAGAGTAAAGGCATGCACCACTGTGCCACGCCTATTGGGGGCGTTTGAAAAGCACAGAATAGAGAACATCCTGGGCTCCACAGGGGCAGCCTCGGGCCAGCAGGATCCAGCTTCCGAGTCTTGTGGAGAGGAAAAGATTCTAAGGAAACCCACCCTGTCTCAGACCTAGGACAGTGTCCCAGCCAGCCTCCGTGGTGGGTGAATAGAAAGCCACCCTTCAACCCCTTTAGTTCCACCATCGCTTTCTGAGACCAGTCTTCGGTAGGCATTGCGGGCACCGGGGTGGGCCCTCCTCCCTGTGCTCACAGACCCTGAGTCAGCGGGAACGAGTTCCAGTCCTGGGCTGACCCTGAGAATGAAGACAAAAGGAGCACAGGAGCACAGATGTTCTGGAGTCTGGCAGACGTGGGATTCAGCACCAGCTCCACTACTTCCAGCTGTGTGGCTTTGGGCTCTCCATGCAACTCCAGTTTCCTTATTTGTAAAATGGAGGTCCTAATAGCTCCTCCTGCGGAACAGTGAAGGAGCTAGTGTGGAGGACTGGCCAACCCAGCTGGGACACAGGTTGGCAGGGACCTGGAAGGTGGGGATGAGGATGTTGACCTTAGGCACGCCTCTCTCCCACAGCTCTGGGAGTTCAGGGCAGCGGAGACAGCTGGTCTAACCTGCCAGGGTACCCAGGCAGGGTTGCTGACTGGTTTGAGAACTGCATTTCCCTTTAGGGGAACCTCCGTTTCCCCATATTTTAAGTGAGTGGGTCTGGCGGGATGATTTGGAGGAGGCTTGTACCTCCTAATTCCAATCCTGGCTTTGAGGGTGTGTCCTTCAGCCCCTCCCCTCTCGTGCCATAATGTGAGAATCTCATTGTTCTGAGAGGGCAGAGATCTAACAGCCTGAGGGGACTGAGTGACAAAGGTATTCTCAGGGACAGAGACTCTTGGAATTGATGGAAGAATCTGGGAACACATTAGGAGCTTGCTCAATAGGAATTGCACTTAATTTTAGGAACAAGTCCCAGCTCGCTGCTGTCACATTCTGTGACAAACCTCTCCCCAAAAGGCCTGGTCCTTGTGCTCATGTCACCTGCCCCCAACTCCCAGGGCACTTAGGGAGTGCCCCACTTACCAGTTTCATTCACACCTCCAGTAAGTATTTATTAAGCACCTACTGTGTACCAATCAGTGCATCAGAAGCTGGAACAGTAGGAACAAGTCAGCAAGGGACCTGTTCTCTTGGAGTTCACAGTCTAGTGTGAGCATTAATTAATTAATTAATTAATTAATTAATTTTGAGACTAGGTCGCGCTATTTTTCCCCAGGGATTTGCAGGCTCATGTTGCCCAGGGTACCACAGACTCACGCAATCCCCAGCATCAGCTTCCCAGGTAGCTGGGATTACAGGCGTGTGCCACCACACCCATCTATTTTTGGGGACTAGGTCTCACTATGTTCCCCCAGGCAGGTCTCAAACCCGCGGACTTAAGCGATTCCCAGTCCCAGCCGCACTCCATAGGCTGCGCTTAAAGGCATGTGCCACCATGCCCAACTTGAGTTTTAATTTTAAAAAATCATTTATTTAACATGCAGTAAATGTTGTAGAGGAAAAGTACTGTTTCCCAACACCATATGACCTGGCTAGCATATAAGGGGGCTACTCAGAGGAAGGACATTTACAGCACAACCTGAAGGAGGAGGAGTTAGAAGTGGGGACGAACCTTTCGGGCAGAGGGAAGAGCATGGCAGAAATGTAAAGAAAAGGCCAGTAATGCAGAAGTAGTCTGGGTCAGTAGCAGGTCACTGAGCAGGTTCTGTCAAAGGGGAATGGGGAGCTATGGACCCTTGAGCAGAGGCAGGAACTGCTTGGACACCATCTGCCTATCACCTTGAGTGTATTAATCTGGGAAGTACAGGCCAGTGCTGTCCAGAGATGGTCAATGGTACCCATGGCCAGGAACATCATGGAACTCAGGGTTGGCTTGATGCCCCGTCTTCATATCTAACAGTCCCACAAAATGCAGTAGGCGTGGTTTGGGGACACACACCCTGACTCACACTATCTAGGCCAGAGAGTCCTCTGCCCAGCAGCTCTAAGTCTCAGTTTCCCTGTTTGAGAAGGGAGTTGTGATTCCCATCCTTCATGGCAACACTGCGAGGAAGGAGGGAAGTCACACAGTTGCAAGGACACAGCTGCAAGGACACCAGTGTTCAAGGACCACTGAGCAGGAGCAGTCAAGTCTCCTCTTCCTTGCCAGCTCTGTCTATGCAGACCCACTGGCTCCCCAGCTTCCTTCCTTTGGATGCATCTTCCTGTCTCTGGATCTCTGCTTCCATCTCAAGCCAGGGATTCGATGGAGTGAGCGCCACCAACCTGGGTAACTTGTTCTCCTACTGCTGTGAGGTCAGATCCAGCTGGGGGACTTGTCAACGACCCCAGCCCCTAGACCAACTGTGGAGGATCCCTGACACCCATTCCCCAGAGGCTGTAAGGGTCCAGGTGAAGTATGATGACCAGATGAAGCACGATAGCCTGCAAGATGCTGAAGCACAGTGACCTAAGATATGCAGCCCAGGGGTGGAGATAAACAGCCCATGGCTGACTGACTCAGTTTACTGGTTTGCAGCCCAGTTTCTCCTTGAATCTTCTTCATTCTGCCTTTACCACATTAGGCCTTGCACTACCATCCATGACAGCCCACCCAGAACATCAGAACATATAAAGTGTATAGAAACCCTTAACTCCCTGTTAAGGACTCTCAGCCTTTGGATATGAATCTGCTGAGTCAGTACCGGTACTAATACGCTTGTTTCTTGCCTGCCCTGGTGTCCTTATTCCCTTTGTGCCAACTTTCACAACCACTACAATTTGATTCAAGCAGTGAGGGTCACACACACGTACACACACACGCACATACCCTTCCCCCAGAAAGCCTGCCATTCGCACACGGTACAGTCAAATCTCCAGAAACCCAACTGAGGCAAAGGAAAGAAGCCTGAGTTAAGATCTACCACGCTGACCTTCACCTCCACTGCACACCAGGACAAGCATTCTTTGGGGATCTTCTCTGTGTGGGGACCCACCGCCAAACTGCCAGCGTGTCTGGGAGTGGAGAAGAGTACTCTATTCATTGTTTTCTTATGATTTATGCTGCCAGTGACAATCTGGTGATGGAAATATTCATCTCTATAGTGTGACATGTGCTGAAGGATTATTATTTGTTATTAGAACTTCATGACCTAATTTATGCTAAATTGTAGTTGAAATAAAAAAAAGAATTAGGGTTGCACAACCTTGTAAATGTACTCAAAGTGACTCTGGACTGTACTCTTGAAAGTGATTACAGTGGTGGATATAGTATATGTTCTTCATTCCCTGCCCCAAAGTCATATAAAAATAAAAGAATTGGGACTTTGAGCATGCTACTCTAGAAAAATCTAGCAAAGGGAACACTTCCTTTGAAAAAGGACTTAGGCAACAAGATCCTATACATCTAGCTGGGCATGGTGGCATGTGTCTTTAATTGAAGCCTCTGAAGCGAGGCTGAAACTAGGAATCACTTGAGTTCACGGGTTCAAGACCTGCCCGGGGGGCAACAAAGCAAGACCTGCTCTCAAAAAAAAAAAAAAAAAAAAAAAAAGAAAGAAAGAAAGAAAAAAGAAGATCCTATACATCTAGGAAGGAATCAGTGGTATCTATCTACCAGGTTTTCATTATACAATAACAACTATGCTGTACACTTAAGAATCATTCAGACCGTAACTCTTATGTGGGTTTTTTTAAAATTTAAAAATTTTTATTTTGTAATTTTTGTATAATATTGGTCATGTTTGAATGGTTGCTGTTCCCCTTAGGTTTGGCTCTCGCTTCCATACTGTACGCCTTATCCCACACCTACTACCCCCAATTCCCTTTTCCCCCCTCCGGTCATTCCAATTCCTTGCACTTCTGGACAGCAACAGGTGAGGCTGCTCGGATCTCCAGGAATAACTGAGGCAGATAGTCAGGCCGAGCATGTCATAAACTTGTTGTAGTAGAGCAAATCTCAGTGCACATCTCCAGGATCCTTTCTGTTCTCTGTCATGTGGTGCTGCTTGTGTGCTGTGTAGTTCTGATATCTTGGTCTGGGAACCCTACTCCCAGCTGCGAGCAGTAGAGGCCTCTAGAAACCAGAAAAAGCAAAGGAGTCTTTTCTCCCCTAGCGTCTCCAAAAAGTTATGTGGCCTTGCTGACATTTTGAACTGAACCCCCAAAACTGTGTCAGGCTCCAGTCCTGCAGAAGTACATCATGTACCCAAGATGTGAATAACAGGGGAAACAGGATATGAAGCCTACGGGAAAGCTCCGCACCATCTTTGCCATTTTTCTGCAATTCTGAAACATTCTATAATAAAAAAGTTCACTGAAAAACACATCCCTGAGCAGAGGTTTTATCAGAACCTCAGTGAACAGGGATTTAGAAAAGCTCTCCAGGTATTCAGACTAGCAGCCAGCGTTGAAAGCCACTAGCCCATGGAAAGCACCTCACAGTGTACAAAGCATCAGGGACACGCAGGCTGTTATGATTAACCAGCCAGTGTTTTATTGGGCAAAAAATGACCAAAGTAATAGTCACCAAAGTAAAATGAAAAACCCAGCGAGAAATAAATGATAATCACTTCTAATCCTTCCCCCTAGTGGTGTCTACTGTTTTGAGTCCTTGCCCTTTTTTCCTCTTAGCGCCTAAATTGATTATTATTCCTGTTAATAAAACACAATGGGTCAAAAAATGGGGAGAAGAACTAAAAAGACACTTCTCCAAAGAGGAAATACAAATGGCCAAACAGGCACATGAAAAATTGCTCAATGTCACTAGCAATCAGGGAAATGCAAATCAAAACCACAATGAGATACCACCTTACACCAGTAGGAATGGCCCACATCAAAAAAACAGGCAACAACAAGTGCTGGCGTGGATGTGGAGAGAAAGGAACACTCTTACACTGCTGGTGGGAATATAAACTCATCCAGCCACTATGGAAAGCAGCATGGAGGACCCTCAGACTAATGAAAATGGAACTACCATTTGACCCAGCAATCGCTCTTCTGGGAATCTACCCACAGGAGACCTCAGTGTGGGTACAAAAGGACACTTGTGCTTGGATGTTTACTGCAGCACTATTTATAATTGCAAGGACTTGGAAGCAACCGAAATGTCCCAAAACAGATGAATGGATGCAAAAGATGTGGTATATATACGCAATGGAATATTATTCATCAATTAAAAATGACAAATTTGATGAATTTATGATAACATGGATGCACCTAGAAGAAATCATATGAGCAGAAATGAGTTAGAAAGAAAAAGACAGAAACCAAATGGTTTCACTAATATGGACAACAAAGTGAACGAACACAATGGGAGGGAGGGGACTAGCTGGAGTGGTCGGTGAGGGGAAGTGGTGGGTGACCCCCAGGGATTAAAATGATGTGAAATATATATAAAAAAATAATTTAGTAAAAAAGAACACAAAGGGGTGGAGACTTGGGGGTGGAGTGAGGTGGTGGGGGGGGAAGGCTGAGAGGCAGCCCAACAGTCCTGGGCTGTGGGAGTTCACCTGTCAACTCGAGCATCCTGGTCCTCAAGGAGGGTGGAGCACCCAGCCCAGGTGTGAAGAGAGAAACTGGAGTAGTTGATGTTGAAACACCATGAAAACACAGTGTAGAAAAACCAGCCTCAGTGATGCCACCTGCTTAACTGAGGGCAATGACTGCGAGGCTCCTGGCCCTTCCCGTTTCAGCTGGTGGGGAGCTACTCCCCTGTCTTACACCATCTCTCCATCCCTGTCTTTTCCCGTGCCAGGGCACCAAAGACATAAACCAGGAGCAGCCCCTCCTGACTGTGCACTTCCGGAGGCCCACTATGTGCAGGCCCACCTCAATGGCTCTCCCAGCCAGGCTTCCCCCTCAGTCCCCAGAGGGCCACTGCCATCGACCTGCCACTAAACATGTCATATTGTTGAAGTGTTTGTGTGGTCCCACTGGTGCACATCCGTGGCCTCTTTTAGCAGCTACACTGGCAAGCCACAGCTCCCGGAAAAGCCAGCTAAAGAGAGATTCACCAGCTCGTGGGTTTGGGTGAAAATCTTGGCTCTTGGAGTCTTCACCATGAGCCCTCAAGAGAGTTTCTCCTCTCAGTTTCCTCATCAGCAAAATGAGGGCAGGAACCTCACAGGCTGGAGGGAGGCTCCTGCAAGGGAATCTACCTACATGTGCCTGGTAGGTATTAAAAATTACTAGTTCCTTTTTCTCTTTCTTGCAACAGCATCTTTCTGCTCTTTTTCTTTTGGAGAAGGAGGAGGAAGGACTTACGGTTGGGGACTCTACTCATTCATGGACTGGAAGTTGAGGGCCTGCTCTGTACCAGGTGCTGGGATGGCAGCAGGGATGACTGCCCCGGCCCTGCCCTGGAATCAGATCAGAGCTGGGTTCAAATTCTGACTTTCCACCTGCAAGCTATGGTTCCTTAGACATGTGAGGCTTCCTCCCTGAAGCAGGTATAGACAGCTCTAAAATGGCGACAACAAAATATTGTTTGGGAGGAACAAGGCATGAGATACTTGTGAAGACACTTAATGAACTTAGGCGTCGGCAGCCAGTTTCTAGGCCTCCTTCGAGGCCATCGGGTCCTCCAGAGTGGAGTATGCATGTGTGATGACTATTGAGACTTCATGGTGACTGAGGCTACTGGGATATCTATTGAATGCCCCCATATGCCTGGAAGCAGCCGTTGCAATCAGAACTCAACAGTCAATCAGAAGGTTAGACACTCAACAGTCAAGGCCATTGAGGAAGAGATCTAGGAGACCAGTCCAGGCAAGCTCCAGGTCCCGGAGTCCACTAGTGGAGCTTATTATCTGTAAAGGCCACTTTACAGATGCAGAAACTGAGGCCCCCAGAGAGCAGAAGAGCCTCATCCAAAAGGCACAAAATCAGGTCCTGAAGTCAGGTCTCTGAGACCCAATTCTGAGACCCAATATGTCCAGAGACATATTTCTGAAGTTCCAATCACACACTGGGGCTCTTCACATATTCAGCTTTCTCACTAATAGGTAGCTGACTGTGGGGGGTCACTGCCTCCTCTGTCTATTGGGGACACTACATGGAAAAGTGGCTGTGAGTTTGGCAGGCACTAAACAATAGTAGGGTAACCTATGGGAAGGGGGAAGGGCACACTGAGTAAACACACACCAAGTCAATGTGAAATGGGGGAGACCAAGGGTGGGAGCAGGACTAAGACAGGTCAGGCAGGCACCAGCTACCTAGTCACCAGGGAGTCCTGAGATCAGTAAGACATGATGGGCATGAACTGCATTTTTCTCTAATTGCTCCTCTTGTGCCCACTTTGTTCTAACTTACCCAGTGTTCCACTCATGCTTTGTGTCCGTGAGCAATTGGCTGCTTCCAGGCATACAGGGGCATTCAATAAATATCCCAGCAGCCTCAGTCACCATGAAGTCTCCAAGTGATGAATAATCATCACACATGCATGCTCCACTCTGGAGGACCCGATGGCCTCGAAGGAGGCCTAGAAAATGGCTACCGATGCCCCTGAGGCAGTCAGCTTAGATGTGTCCTAGGCTGACTCCTTATATTCTTGGGAGTGCGAGCTCTAATAAATTGCCAGGTTTATCAACCCACTGCTATCTGGTGATTCTTTTTGTAGAGGGCAGAAGAGCCACTCTCTTGGGTGGGGGTCTGTAACAAAGGGAGAAAATGCATGTGTGTGTCCCTGAGATGCACAGGGGCCCAGTACCCCGTTTCAATTTTCATTGCATATCACAAGGAAAGAAAACAGTGCTGTTGGTACGCTTGATTGAAAGGTGAACTGAGGCACACTGAACATTTTTCAAAAGTTTATCTGAACAAACAGCCATCTGAATTGGGCAGTGCCAAACCAAAAATGGTTGGAAGGCTGAGCCCGTAGGAGCCAGGGGAGAGGTATTACAAAGAAGCAAAGCAAGGAGAGTATTTGATTGGCTCAATCTTAACTGGGAAAGTCTACTTGGTTGTTTATGACTATTAAGTTTAATTTTCTCAGATGCCAGTGCATCAACCTTGTTTAGTTTTCGGTTTGTTGTGCAGGCTAAAGAGACATTGGAATAACCTGGGTGAGAAGGCCCTCTCTTTGAACGGTTTTAAATCCTCACTTAGAGACCAGTATGCTGAGACCCAGAGAGAAGCAACCAGACCACACCACTAGCATGGAGGGGGTGAAACAGCCACAACATTCAGCAGACACCATACTGCGGCCAGGAAAAGTAGAGCCAGGAAGAAGGGAGGATGGGATGAAGAAATGAAGAAAAGAATGGGAAAGCTAAAGAGGGAACAAAGGAAAGAGTGAATATTTCCAACTATCTTTGTAACGGAATACTTTTCACATACGGGAATACATGTAAGACACATGAGTTATAAGGTAAAAAAAAAAAAAAAGAAAGAAAGGAAAAAAAAAACACCCTTGAACCTACTACCAAGCTCAGAATATAGCAGAAAGTCAGCAATAACCTGCATCCACTTACACCAGGGGTTCTGAACTGGCTGCACAGTGAATGCACCTGCAGAGCTCAGAAAACTACTCTTTAGAGAGTATCTAGAGTTCGGGCTTAACATCTGGATTTTTAAAAGCTCCCGCGTGAGATGATTCTCACGTACATGGAGTCAGGTTTGAGAAACCAGGGGCGTTATTTCCTTCCCCAGTCGTACTCCCACCCCCACCCCCACCCCCACCTTCTATTTTCTTCCCTCCACACCCACCTTCCAATCCTGAATTTTGTGTAGTGAAAGGAATTTTCCCTTTCATTTCCCTGACTTCAGGACTAGCAGCGTTTGCAATTGCTTGCCCTCCCACCACGAGGAGGCTCCAGAGAAAAATCACCATCGCCTTTTTTTTCTGGACGGCGCAGTCCCACGCCGGAGGCGTTTGGCCCTCTCGGCGCCCCGTAGCTGGATCCGTTACTCGGACAACGAGCCAGGAAACGACTGGCGTTGCAGAAGCGCGGGCCCGGGAGGGTAGTCGGACGCCTGGCAGGTCTTGGTTGGGGCATCCAGGAGATCGGACCGGGGGACTCTTTGGAAACTCCGGAGGCAGAGAAACGTGAGTCGGGAGTTTGGGCCGCGATGGCGGGAACCGCGGACTCGCGCCCCACGGCCGGAGGGAGTCCCTACTATGCCCCCAGCTCCCGCTGGGTCCGACGCTTTCCTCTGTCACCCTTTTTGAGCAACCGCAGGCTGAACTGGCCCTTAGACATTTTGTCCTAGATCCTGGCGAACTCTGAGCTTGAGATTCTTGGTGTGGACCCAGGCTATTTGCCTTTCGACACATACGCCTTCCTTAAGGGACCCGCTCTTGGGTTCCGCATTTGGGTCAGGGGTAAAGGTATAGAGAGCAAGCTGCCTCTGGCTTCAAGTCTCCCGTTGTGTCCCCAGGCTGCCCTGCGACCCAGGCATGTCGATTCCTCTCTGGGTCCCAGTTTCTCCATCTGTAAGGTCAGGGATCTGGCCTCCATACTAATGCAGAACACTCCCAGGTGGGCTCGCTGGACTGGGCTCCTTCATAAGGCTGCCACAGTCAATGTCACAGTCAATGTGGGGGTCCCAACAGGCAGCGTCTTGCGGTCTGCAGAGCTTGGAGCCTCGTCTCAAACCAACATCCCTTAGGAGCCCAGATCTTTATTTCTTCTAGCTCCTGGCTTTGGGGTCTCGGGCAAGTTACATGCTCTCTTTGAAGTTGTTTCCTCAGCTGCCATATAATGGGCTCATTGTAAGAATGGAGAAGGGCCTGTATGTCAAAAACTTGGGGCAGACCAATGTGCTTTGAATCACTATTCCCATTGCTTTACGCAGACCATGAACGTCCCCAGGGTGCCTGGTTCTGAGTGCCCTTCTACCTGACCCAGGTCAGCTGCTGTCCAGACTTACTGAAAGTCAACGATTTGCAGTCCGGATGGCAAATCATTGTAAAAATGCTGCTACCTGGAAGCCTAAAGACATTTTATTTAATTGATTATTTTTTTTTTTTTTTTGAGACTAGATCTCGCTATTTTTGCCCGTGGAACCGCAGGCTCACGTTGCCCAGGGTACCATAGACTCAAGCAATCCCCAACCTCAGCTTCCCCAGTAGCTGGGATTACAGGCACGTGCCACCACGCCCAGCTATTTTTTGGGACTAGGTCTCATTGTGTTGCCCTGAGCGGTACTCGAACCACGATCCCTAGCCCCAGACGCTTCATAGGCTGAAGCTTAACAGGTACTTAACAGTACCCGGCTTAAATGAAGACATTTTAAATGAAATTGTCAGCAGGGGGCCGGGGCTCTATCCAGAGAGGCCAATGAGCACCCAAGGGGTGAGACCCCCCCCACTCACTACAGGACCGAGGCCAAGCTTATGAGGGTTCCTGGGTTTTGCAACATGGTTACTCCCTGCCATCGCTGCTGTCTCCTCAGATGGCACTCCCCACACTGCCCTCCTACTGGTGCACTCGGAGACTCCTGGACCAGCAGGCAGCGTGGCAGCGACAGCGAGAGCAGGAGGCCCAGCTCCGGCAGCAGTGGGATCAGAACAGCCGCTACTTCCGGATGTCTGACATCCGTTCCTCCAAACAGGCAGAATGGAGCTCTAAGACCTCCTATCAAAGGAGGTACTGTGCAGTGACTTTGGTGAGGGAGGGCGAGCAGGCTGGGGGGAAGCATGTGTGGCTTGTTGGCATGCTTTCTTGAGGGATTTCTGGAAGGCATGGATTATCTACCTGGTGGTGTTTTTCTAACTGGAGATTGAAACCAGCAGAACAGATTAGTGAAGACAGACTTTTGCACTGAAAAAGAAAAAAAGAGAAATGTGAATGTAGGATCTGGGAGTCTCATAATCCCACCTCCCCAAAGGGAACCACAATGAATAGTCTGATGCATGTTTTCCCATTCCTTTCCCCTTCTGTGTATAACACATATGAAGCCACTTTTATACAAATACATGGAAAAACACTGGGGGGGGGAGAGACCGAGTCTATGGAGCGAGACACTTGGGGATCCTGACTGTCTCTTGCTGAGGGAATGAGCCTCCATTTACTTCTCAGTGAATGTGAGGTTTACTTCTCAGTAAAAGTGAGGTTGCAACAGAACTTAGAATCATGTGATGATTAATATAGTAACTGGGACATAACTGCTCAGATACTAGCTTTGACTGTTATCTCTCACATACAGAAGCCCTGTCTATGTTTTCTTTTTGCGAAAACAAGATTCTACTATGCATACCCTTCTGTGACCTGCTCTCCCCACTTTGGCTGGAGGACACCTCCTTAGGTCACACGGTTATGCCCATGTCAGCCTCCTTCACCCACACAGCAGAACCGCATTCTGCACGAGGCTGGAGCACTGATCTCGGGTGGGCTCCTTATCCCCCAGCATGCATGCCTATCAGCGTGAGAAGTTGAAGGAGGAGAAGAGGAAATGTCTGGAGGCCAGACGGGAGAGACTGAAGCAGCTCCTGTTGGAGGAACAGGAACTGCTGATCAAAGAATTGGAGGAGCTGAGGCTGAGCATGAGCTTGCGGGAAAGAAGAATCCGAGAGCGCCACGGCAATCTGAAATCAGCCCGGGAAGAGCAAAGGAAACTGGTAACTTTTCACTGATGTTAAGAGGCTGTGGAGCTGGAGTGGCCTCCGGTGATGTGCATGTGGGGTCGGCCTGGGCGGGGAAACACGCTTGAGCTGAGTTCACCTGTGACCTCACAAGTCAGCTTCCCTCGTTTAGGATGCCTCTAAAATCATGACATCCGAGTCCTCTGTTTCAACCTTGTGTTCTCACCAAAGTCTGGGACTGGTAGAGTTTTGTCTTCCCTTGTGAAATGGTGAACCCCACTCTGTTTTTAGGCCTGTGGAGTCTTTGGAAAGAGATGCGTAGTGTCCGGGACCCTTCTGTAGCTTCAGATTTGGGCCTCTCTTTGTCACGGCTGGGAGGGCATTTGTCAGGGCTGTCCTGTTCTGCTCAGGTCTGCTTCCGGTGCCGTGGTGCCAGGTGGGCAGGGGTTTGAAGGGCTGTGACAGCATGCCCGTGGAGCAGCGGATTGACTGTGAATCATCTGATGTGTGAACGGTTTGAAAAGTGACACCATGCTTCTGTCCGTGCTTTCTTAACAGGTGGCCGAGCAGCTTCTGTATGAGCACTGGAAGAAGAACAACCCCAGCCTTCGAGAGGTGAGAACCTGGGGACGCTGGCACTGATGCCCAAGTAGATGAAATCAAGTTGCGGAGTTTTTTTTAAAGCTTGTACCTTGTGTTGGGGTATGATGGAGCGAACTCTAGCTCCCCAAAGAGTGCCATGTGGAAGACCGGGTTCGTCGGGTTTAGCCACCGGTTTCTGAATATCTCCTGCCTGGGCCTGGGCCTGCTCCAGGGACAAGAGCTTCTATTGCTCAGTGCCAACTCCTGACAGTGCTTTACAGTGGTTGGTCTTTGGTTTTCAAATCGACATGCGTCCAGACTGGATGTGTTGGCGTCACCATCCATTCCCTCACTGGACGCTCTGCGTGCTCACTGGGAGGCTGTGGTCATGTTCAGTGCTTGGCATGTGCCCTGCTCTGCACGTGTATCGGATGAACTGATGAGGAAATGAATACTCTCCCTGTCTCATCCTAGATTGAACTGGACCTTCACAAGAAGCACGTGGTAAACTCTTGGGAAACGCAGAAGGAGGAGAAGAAACAGGTATGGTGTGTGAGTCCGGGAGGAGGCCTGTGTCTCAGCAGAAGACTGTCTATGTGTCTCTGCATTTCTTTCCTGTTTTCAGCGCTGGTGACTCAAGCCTGGAACAGAGTCTCAGTTCCCTAACACACGTTAAAGCTGATTGTTTGTTGCTCTCACATGGCTAGAATCCCGGAGTTGGGTCCTGGGACCAAG
>PVHY01021876.1:0-23251 GCA_004024945.1 Uropsilus gracilis
TCTTTATTGGAATTGCATTGAATCTATAGATGGCCTTTGGTAGTATAGCCATTTTGATGATGTTGATTTTTCCGATCCACGTACAGGGAATGTCTTTCCATTTTTTTACATCATCTTCTATTTCTTTTAAGAATGTTTTATAGTTTTCTTTGTATAGGTCTTTTACGTATTTTGTTAGGTTAATTCCCAAGTATTTGATAAGGTAGCTGGATACAAAATCAACACGCAAAAATCAACAGCATTCATATATGCAAAGAGTCAGTCAGAAGAAGAAGAAATTAGAAAAAACACCCCATTTACCATTGCACATTCAAGTTTTTAATTGATTTTTGATTTACTATTTGTATAAGATATGCAATAATTTTCTAGTTTCACTTTCTTGCATGTGACTGTTCAGTTTTCCCAACTTACTGATGAGGTTTTCCTTGCTTCAGTGTATATTTTTGACAACTTTGCCATCATGTGATTGAATAATTGATTGATTGACTTAACATTGTTTTAAAATATTGTATTTAATTCATGGACATACAATATCATGTGACCATAAAGATGTGGATTTATTTCTGTGTTCTCAATTCTTTTCTATTGGTCTTTGCGCCTGTTTTTGTTCAAGTCCCATACTGGTATTTAAAAAAGAAAAATATATATATATATATATATAGGTTTTTTTAATTGACTGCACACACACACATACAGACACATATATATTACATAATTGTCTACCCCAAGGTTCTCCCACCATGTTATCACCCATGAACCATCTTAATATCTTGTGTCCATCCCTCCCCTGATTTTTCCCTCCCCCCTTTCTCTTGCTCTGTTTCAGTTCCATTGACAGTTTTAAATTTTTCTTGTCCAGTTAGTTTGCCCTATATCCCTCATATAAGTGAAACCATCTGGTGTTTCTTTTTTTCTTTCTGGCTTATTTCCTATAACATGATTCTTTCTAGCTCCATCCATGGAACAGTTTGCAATCCCACCAATAGTGTAATAGTGTTCCTTTCCTTCTGCATCTATGTTAGCATTTGTCGATGCCTGGTTTTTGATACAGACCATTATTCTTACAGGTGTAATATGGTATCTCAGTATGGTTTTGATTTGCATTTCCCTGATTATTAGTGATGTTGAGCATTTTTTTCATATGCTTATTGGCCATTTGTATGTCCTTCCTGGAGAAGTGTCTTTTTAGTTCTTCTACCCATTTTATTTTAGAGTAGGCTTTTTCACTTTGTTCTTGTTAAGTTGTATGAGTTCTTTGTGGATGTGTGTTCTCAGACCCTTACCCGATATGTGCAGGACAAAAATTTTCTCCCATTCACTTAGGTTACTTTTTGTTTTGGCTATTGTCTGTTTTGCCGTACCAAAGATTTTAATTTGATGTGGTCCCAGGTGTTTATTTTCCTTCACATTTCTAGCATCTAAATGTTTTTTGAAACATGTGTCTGAAGTTTTAAGTCTTGGAGTGTTTTGCCCAAACTTTCCTCTATGTATTTTATGTTTACAGGTCTTACATCTAGGTCTTTTATCCCTTTTGTGTTGGCTTTTGTACATGGTGTGAAGTGTGTTGTCTTGATTTTTTTTTTTTTTTTGCATGTAGGGGTCCTGTTTTCCCAACACCATTTATTGAAGAGGCTATCTTTGTTCCATTTTTATGTTTTCTGTTCCTTTGTCAAAATTTAGTTGGCCATACATGTGTGACTTTATTTCAGGGCACTCGATTCTATCCCACTGGTCTGATTATCTCTTTTTGTTCCAGTACCATGTTGCTATAATTATTATGACTTTGTAAAATAATTTGAAATCTGGGATTGTAATACCCCCGTTCTCTCTTTTTTTGGACAGGAGAATATTGGACATCTATGGTCTTTTGTTATTCCAATGAATTTCAGTAAGTTTTGTTCTATCTCTTTAAATAATGTCATTGGAATTTTAAATGGAATTACATTGAATCTGTAGATTGCTTTTGGTAGGATGGCCATTTTGATAATATTAATTCTTATAATCCATGAGCAGGGAATGTTTTTCTATTTTTAAAAATCTACTTCTTTTAAGAATATTTTATAGCTTTCTTTGATAGATCTTTCACCTTTTTAGGTTTATTCCCAGATATTTAATTTTCTTTTGTGCAATGGTAAATGTTGTAGTTTGGTAGATGTTTTCTTTTTCTGACTGATATTTTGTGTAAAGGAAGGCCACTGATTTTTCTGTATTGATTTTGTAACCACCTCACTTATTGAACAGGTTTATTATTTCAATTACTTTTCGGTGGAGTTATTTGGGTTCTCTACATAAAGTATCATATCATCTGCAGATAATGATACCTTTATTTCTTCATTTTCTATTTGTATTCCTATTATGTCTTTCTCTTGCCTTATTGTCCTAGCTAGAACTTCTGGTACTGTGTTGAAAAGTAGTGGTGAGAGTGTGCATTCCTTACTGGTTCCAGATTTCAATTGAAATTATTTCAATTTTTCCCTATTGAGGATGATGTTTACTGTGGGTTTGTCATATATGGCTTTTACTATGTTGAGATACATTCCTTTTATTCTGATTTTTTTTCAGGATCTTTTGTCATGAATGGATACTGAGATTTATCTTTCTCTGCATCTATTGATATGATCATGTGGTTTTTGGTTGATGTGATGGATTATGTTGATTGATTGCTTTTTGGATGTTGAAAAATCCCTGTGCCCCAGGTATGAATCCCATTTGGTCAAGGTGGATAATCCTTTTTATGCTTTGTTGGATTTGGTTTTCCAAGATTATGTTTAATTTTACTATGTCTGTGTTCATTAGGGAAATTGGTCTACAGTTTTCTTTCTTTATGCTATATATGCTTGGTTTTGGTAACAGTGTAATATTTGCTTCATAGAATGTATTTGATAGTTTTCTTTCTTTCTCAATATTTTGGAAGTGTTTTAATAATACAGGCATTATTTCATCTTTGAATGTTTGGTAGGATTCATTTGTGAACCAGTTTGGTCCTGGGTTCCTGTTTTTAGGAAGAGTTCTGATGACTGCTTCAATATCACTGCTTATGATTGGCCTGTTTAAAGCTTCTATTTCCTTGTTCAATTTTAAGTGCTGTATAATAATTATCCATCTCCTTCAGGTTTTTGTATTTGTTTGCGTATAGATGTCCATAGTAGTCTCTCACAATCTTTTAGATTTCTGCCATATTATTTGTAATTTCTCCCTTTTCATTATGATCATGTTTATTTGACTTTTCTTTTCTTTGTGAAACTTGCTATGGTTTTATCAATTTTATTTATGTTTTCAATGAAACAACTTTTGACTTTGTTCATCTTCCAGATTGTCTTTGTCTATTTTGTTTATCTATTTTGATTTTTACTATTTCCTGTCTTCTGCTTGACTTTTTTTTCGGTTGTTGTTTGTTTTTCTTGTGCCTCAAATTGGGAGATTAGAATATTCTTTTGGATTGTTTATCACTTTTTAATATGAGCCTGTATTACTATGAACTTTCCTCTTAATACAGCTTTTGCTGTCCTATACATTTTGGAAAGTTGTGTCATCTTTATCATTTATTGCAATATAAGTTTTAATTTCTCATTTGATTTCCTCCTTTATCCAGTGGTCTTCCAGTAGCCTGTTGTTCAGTCTCCATATACTGTGCACTCTTCTATTTTCTTTTCATTATTTCTTTTCATTGTTGATTTCATTGTTTGATGTTCTTATGATTAGAGAAGAAAGTTGGCATTATTTTAATTTTTATGAGTTCATGTTTGCCTTATGGCCTAATATATGGTCGCTTTTGGAGAATGATCAATGTGCACTTGAAAAAAAATGTATTATTTTTCCTAGGGGTATAGCGCCCTATAGATATCTATTAGGTGCATTTGGTCAAAGTCTTCCTTTAAAATTTTTGTGTCCTTGTGCAGTTTCTGTTTTGTTGATCTGTCTTTTGGTGAGAGTGGAGTGTTAAGTCTCCTAGTAGATAGTATTTTCACCAATATTTACCATCATTCTGTTAATAGTTGTCTTATGAGTTTTGGTGCTCCTTCATTTGGTAAATATATGTTTATAATTGTAATGTCTTTGTGGTGAATTAACTGCTTTGTCTATAGGTAGCGACCTTCTTTGTCTTTTGTCACTTTTTATAATTTGAAACCTGCTTCTTCTGTTATAAGAATGGCTACCCCTGCCTTCTTTTGGAGACCATTTGCTTGAAGGACTGCTTTCCAGCCTTTACATTCAGTCCATACTTACCTCTAGAGTTCAATTGTTATCCCTGGAGGCAGCAGAGTTTGGGTTCTGTTTTTTTTGATCCAGTCTGCTACTCTCTCCTTTTAGATTGATGAGTTTAGACCATTGACATTTAGAGTGATTATTAACATTTGAGATTCTGAAGTTGTTATTTTGGTGGCTATTTTGAAGTTCTGCTTTTCTTTCCTCTTTTGATCTTCTGATTTATTCTTTTCTTGTTTTTGATCTTAAGGTTTCTTGTAGGATTTCTTGGATGGAGGTTTAGTGGTAGAAAATTTCTGGAAAATTTGTTTGTTGGAGAAGGTTCTAATTTTTCCCTCATAGAGGAAGGAGATTGTTTCAGGATAAAGTATTCTTGATTGAAATTTTTTGTCTTGGAGTTTTTAGAAATGTGGCTCCAGTCTCTCCTTGCTTAAAGAAATCTGAGGTCAGCTTAATAGATTTTCCTTTCTATGTTATCTGCTTCTTTCCTCTAGTCAATTTCATTATTTTCTTATCTTGAACTCTTGGGAGTTTTATGATTATGTATCTTGTGTTTTTTTTAAAGGTAATTTGGGGTCATTTGGGCTTCTTGTATATCTATTTTCATTTCCTTCTACTGGTTTGGGAAGTTCTTGATTATTTGCTTAGACTTTTATTTCTTATTTCTTTATCTTCTCCTTTTGGACTACCAATTATTCTCATATTTCCTCTCTTTAAAGAATTTCATAGGTTTCTGAGTTTTTCTTCTGTTTTCTTCATTTGCATTTCTCTCTTTTTCTTTCTTTGCCCTCTCCAATTTACTATTCTTGAGTATACTTAACTGTTCTTTTATTTCCTGTAATCAGTTTTCATGATTTTTTCCCTGAATTTTTAAATTCTTCTGTTGTTCCTCTTATATCTTGTATCTCCTTCAATTTCTATTTTAAGGATTCAATACCATTCTTCTGTTCATCAAATATGTTACTGTTATTGATGCTTTCTTTTTTATATTTCTCTACCTCTCTTATTTCATTGAATGATTTTTTTCATGATGAGTTTTATTTATTCTCTTAATTCATTTAATGTTTTTGTCAAGTTAAATATGAATCTTTTATTGTGAGATATGGTATTTCTTCTAGGTCATCCTCATTGGATTCTGGAGATTTTCTTCCTTTGGTGATAGATTGTTTACTGGTGGGTTTGCCTGAATACTAGCATTTTTCCTCCTTTCTGTGCTTTGCTTTCAGGCTTGCTCAACATATCAGGAAACTATGGCCCTTGTGTTGGTTGGCATGATAATTAGTTTCTTTTACCAGGTTGTGTTTAATTCTATCTTTGTAACTATGTTGCTGTGGTGATTACTTACTGGTTTGTTTTTGTTTGTTTGTTTGTTTGTTTTGTTTTTTTGGCGGTTTTGAATGTTGAATGACCCAGTTCCTTTGCAATTAAGGAGGATTGTAGGCAGCTATGGCTTCTATTATAGAATTTGCCTTCTTCTGTCTTGGTATTTCTCTCTCTTAGACTGTTTGGGTTTAACTTGTTCTTTATGTTTCTCTGAGTGTTTTCCTGGGTGCTTCTTTGGGTGATAGTGGAACAGGGGTTGTCAGTCTTTGTTGTTGTTGTTGGGATGTATTCTTACTCTAGATTTGCAACTGCTCTTGGCTTGTTAGACTTTGATGGTGCCACCTTGTGGTACAGTGCTCTGGACTTACTCTTTTCCTGCTGAATCAGCAAAATATTTTTTCAGGGGTTTGAAAAATTTTTCAGGCCTTTGGCTGCTGCTGGAGCATGGGATACACTCCTCTAGTGCAGTCCGTTCTGCCGCTGAGCTGCCTTGCTTTACCTGCTCAGGCCTGAGCCCTTCCCGTGATGAGAAAAACTTCCCAGGTGGGTGGGGAACAAAGCACACTCTCCCAGCACAGTCTGCTGTCCTTCCAAACTGTTTTTGCTTTATTTATGCAGACCTGAGACTTTCTGGGGACAAGAAAATCTTCCCAGGCGGGTGGGAAACAAAGCACACTCCCCCTGCCCTCAGCCCAGTCTGCTCTGCCATGGAGCTGCTTTCTTCTATGGGTGAGCCCTTCTGGTGATGGAAAAACTTCCTGGGTAGGTATGATACTCTTTTGACTACTGTAGTTATGTAGTATTGTTTGAAGTTGAGATTCTGCTAACTCCATTCTCTCTCTCCCCCTTTCTCTTTTTTGATCTGAATTGTTTTGTTATTTGAATTATTTTCTAGTTAATGAATTTCAGTAATGTTTGCTCTAATTCTTTTAAGAACGCCACTGAAATATTGATAAAGATTGCATTTAATCTATATATTGCTTTGTGTAAGATGTTATTTTTACATTGTTAATGTCTCCATTGCATGAACAGAGTAGATATTTTTTGTCATATATTTCTTTTAACAGTGTCTTATAGTTCTCATTGTATAGCTTTCACCTCTTTTTTAAAGCTTAGTCCTAGATATATAATTATTTTTTTGTTAAAATTATGAGTACCATTATTCTTTTGATTTCTCTCTTCTACTCATTATTTCCATATTGATATGCAATTATACTTTGTAAATTTATTTTCACAGCACTGACTCATTATTTCCATTATTTTTATTGGAGCCTTTAGCATTTTCTTGGTACATTATCATATCATCAATAAATGGTGTTGCCAGGCTCGGTGGTTTGCGCCTGTAAGCTTCAGCCTATGAAGTGGCTGGGGCTAGGGATCATGGTTCAAGTCCCGCTTGGGGCACATAGCAAGCCCTAGTCCCAAAAGAATATAGGTGGGCATGGTGGCACCCACCTGTAATACCAGCTACCTGGGAAGCTGAGGCTGGGGGTTGCTTGAGTCTGTGGTACCCCGAGCAACGTGAGCCTGCGGTTCCACATGCAAAAATAGTGAGACCTAGTCTAAAAATAAATAAATAAATAAACAAATAAATAAATAGTGTAGTTTTACTATTTCTTTTCAAATTTAGATTATCTTCATATTATTCTATTAATTGATGTTTTACTAACATTCAATACTATGTTGCGCTCAATAATAGTATTGAATAATAGTGGTGATGTGGATATCCTTGTCTTATACCTGATCTTAGAGGAAAATGTTTCAGTATTTCACCATCAAGTGTAATACTGGTTGTTGGTTTGATATATGTTGTCTTCATTGTATTTAATAATTCCATTTATATCCAGTTTTTTAATTTTTTATTATAAATTGGATCTTATCAAATGCTTTCTTTGTATATGTTGATATGGTATTTTTATCTTTCCTTTTGTCAATGTGGTTAATTATGTTGGATGATTTTCAGATGTTGAAACATATCTCCATCCCGGGAATAAATCATACTTGATCATGATTTGTGATTCTTTTCATGCATTGCTAAATTTGGTAAATATACACCTTACCACTGAGCTATACCCCCTGCTGCATTGTTAAATTTTAATTGCTAAGATTATATTTAGGTTTTTATGTCTATGTTCATGAGGGGTATTCATTTGTAGTTTTCTTTCTTTATGATGTCACTATGAAGTTTTGGTTTTATAATATGTCATTCTCATAGAAAGTTTTTGGAAACATTCCCACTTTATTTTTGGGATGAGTTTGAGAAGGACTGTTCATCTTTAAGTGTTTGGTAGCACTCACTAGAGAAACACTCTGGTCATTTTTTTGTTTCTTTGGATTTTTTTTTTTTGCAAGACATCTGATTACTGTTTGAATTCCCTTTCTTGTGATTGTTCTCTTCAGGTTTTGTATTTCTTCCTGATTAAGTCTCAGAGGGTTGTGTATTTCTGAAAATTTGCCCACTGTATCCAGGTTTTTCAATTTTCCCACATATTAATGAGCAAAGTAATTTTGCATCATCATCCATATTTCTGAAATGCTTACTGTAACTTCTCTTTCCTTTCTGATTTTATTAGCTTTTCCTCTCTTGTATCTGAATTGTTTTAACTGTGTTATTCTCCTTTTCCTGCCACACCATGTTTCCTTTTTCTCTATTTGCTTGTAAATCACTTTATCTCTCCCAATTTAGTTGATACACTAGAAATTTCAAAAAAATATATTTGAGCAAAAATAGGTTAGTGTAAATAAAAATTGCCATGTATTGAGAATATTTCAATATTGGTCAGTCCTTCTTGACTTATATGACTTTAAAGTCCAATAATTTAATTCTATTCCATTTATTAATAAGTTCATGTTATTTATAATATCAGTGTTTAAATTTACTAAATGATTATATTTTCTCTTCACCATTACTGTTTGTTTATCAAATCTTTTGTGTAGACTTTATTTTCAGATCATCTTCTTTATTTCTGACAAGCGTATGTTCTTTTATTGAAGGTTTTTCTTTTAAAATAATATTTCAGGGCCACACATGGATGAGAGACCTCGGTGAGGTAGTGTCCTCTTATACAGAGGGTACAGTGGGGTGCAGGGCAGCTGCTCCCCCTGGGGGGTAGCCATGTCAGCCTGGCTGCCTCAACGCAGCCTGGAACTCCGTCCCTTCTGCACTGGGCTTGGGTGGGAGGGGCCACACCCCATCCCCCCGTCCAGGTCACTGCACCTGAATGGGAGGCCTTGGGGAGGTAGCATCCTCTCTCACAGAGGGTGCGTAGGGTGCAGGCCAGTTGCTCCCCCCGGGGGTAGCTGGTTCAGCCCAGCTGCCTCTATGTGGCCCCGGGCTCCACCCCTTCTGCCTCAGGTTCGGGTGGGAGGGGCCACACCTACCTCAGGTCACTGCAGCTGGTCCGGAGGCCTCAGGAGATAGAGTCGTCTCATACAGAGGACACAGTGGGGTGCAGGCCAACTGCTCCCTCTGGGGGTTAGCCAGGTCAGCCCAGGTGCCTCCATGTGGTCCCAGGCCCCCTCTCTATTGCCACTAACGAGCGGGAGCTAAGGCAGAGAAGATCCCCGAGGTAAGCCCCCAGCGAATGATTGTTGCACAGGGCAGCCATCTGCAGTCCAGACCAATTGAGGCATTTGCCCCCAGGCTGGGTGGGACAGCACATGCACAGACATCTGGGCCCTGCCCCTACACAGGGAGGTACCTGCATGCTGGCAAGCGAGCGGTGGGGGGAAAGAATCCTCCTTCCATTTCATTCTCACTCCAGCTAGTCTTTAGGAGGATAAAGAACATACATAAGGCAGACCCCATCACGGAATGGGTGAGGGATCAGGCAAAAATCCAGCCCACAAGCCTGAGCTGGACACATCAGATAAACAATGGAAAGAACCAATGCATGTGAGACGGGAGAAATATACATGGAAACACGATGTCACGAAGCGCACCAATGCACTCACCGCATCTGGAAGACCCAAGACCTCATTTCAGAGATGCCTTCTAAGAGAGCAAGGCACCCCTCCCCACACTATGGGAGAGGAAAGGAAGTAAAAGACTGGGGGCATCAGCCCCACAGCAAAACTGCAAACTGAGGCAGAGGAGATGATCTACAATGGTGAATTACAAATGCCTGCATCCACAGAGAAACTTCCTCACTGGCATTGGCAGGGGGTGAACCCCCTAAATCTGAAGCCAGAGCCATAAGGTAAAGCAGGAAAACCACAGAGATGGGATTGGAGAAGACAGCCTCCAAAAAGAAAGCATGGAAATACCACAAATAAATATAGACTGGCTGCCCAATGCAAATTTACGACTGAAAACCTACCATCAAGGCTCCCCTGTTTCCAAGAATACAGTCCCTCACCCAATGAAAAACACTACCACAGGAAAGAAAGAGACTAATGGACTTAAAAACAGACTAGCAAACAATAAAGAGTGGGGTGTGAAAAAATGGAGGGGGCACCTGGGGGGGGAGAATTCCCAAAAACCATTTACTGAGGTTGTGATTTAAAGAATAAAAATAAATTAAAAATAAAATAAAATTTCATTGATATACCATTGATTTATAAGATTATGTAATTTCAAAAGTGCAGCTTCATACCTCTACATGTGCATAAGCTTCACCTAACACAAAATAGTTGGAATTTATGGCTATGTGGGTGATAGTATGGATGGGGTATTCTGAATATATGGATTAATATATTTCATAACTTTTGATAATTCAAGTTACAACCTCTGCAAAAGATTGTCTCTTACTCATTCTTTTCTGCCTTCTCTGTTAAGTCTTCCAGGTTTTTTTTTAAATTGTGATGGCTCTGAATTATTTTTCTGTCAGGTCATAATATTTTACTGGTATCCTGTTGTTGATTTTCAGGGACTGGCTTTCTTTCTTAGGCGCTTTGGTCTCAGGGGCATTATTTTGTTTGTGATTTTCCTATGGTTTACTTTTGGTTTTGTTCTTCCTGTGGTTTGGTAGTATAATAATAATGCCCACTGATGATAGTGGGCATTATTTCTTGGTGACAATACCGGATTGTAGAAGAGTATGTTGTATTTGTGGGCTGTCGTGGTTTGTGGACAGGAGTATATGTGCATGTACCTGATTCTTCTCCATCAAGTCTTATCTGGATGGCTGCTAACAATGTGCAAAGATTCCAGATATAGGGCGAGAAGTTGGTGTTTCAGGGCTGGGGTTCAGTCTGTACTGGAAAGAGTTCCTAGCTGGTTTGGTGGAGGTGGTCTTCCCATGACATAGTGCACTGAGTTGTGGACCTTCCCTACCATGTCCAAGTTTGGGGCACACTGCTGTGTTGGACCAGTGTGTGGAATTTGTTTCTTATTCTGTCCTCATTGTCTGCTGAAGCATATGGCATGGTGTACTGCTTTAAGGGCCTTCCTTGCCATGTCTAAGGGTTGAGGTGTGCTAATGAAGTGGCCAGCTGTGCAGAAATGGCACCTGGGCCTGTGTTCACCATCCCCTGAATCCTGTTTTTTCTTTTTTCTGTGAACTCCATAATGTATAATTTTGTCTCAATGGTGTGCTACATGTCTCTCAGGCTTTCCCACTAATTGTTTTTTCAGTTGTATTCTTTTTTCTTTTGAATTAATCATTTCAATTGTCCTTTCTTCAAGTTCACTGACTTTATTTCTTACCTGCTCAAATTATCTGTTGAAATTCCTTAAATTATTTTTGTTTCAGTTATCACAAGTTTCAACATCAGATAGGTTCTCCCTTACACTCTTGATATTATGAAATTACACCCTTGATATTGTCACTCTTGATATTATGATTTTGCTCATTTATAGTTTAATGAACTTCTTTTAGCTTTGATCTTATTTGTCCTCAAGTCTTTGTAAAGTTTTTGTTTACTAAGTCTATCATTTATCTGGACTATATAGATTATTTCTATTTTATTTTGTTCCAGTGAATATGCCCTGCTTTCCTTGCTTCTTTTTATGTCTTTTATTTTTGTTGAAAATTAGACATTATAATGAAACAACTGAATATAGATATATCTCTCACCACTGAATACAGTTTTAGTAAGACTAGTTGTCCATTTAGTTTTAGACTTTTTCAAATTATTTTTGTATAAACTATTCTTTGCTATGTGTGTTAACCAACATCTCTATTATCTCGTGCTTGGTTAGTGTTTTGACAGTTATTTCCTTGACTCTTAGGTGCACTTATGAAAAAAAAAACACCCCACAATTAAGTAAACAGTGAAAAACTCTCTAATCTTCCAAACTAGTTCTTTGCTGAGGCAGTTTTTAACCAACTAAATAGACTTACTCTCAAGCAAAGGATCAGTTTGATGTGAGGTGAAAGATTAAAATTCCTCTTATCTTTACTGAGCACTTATCTGATAGTACACAAAGATTTATAGAACTCTTCATCACTGATTTGGAATGCTTAAATTTTCTAAGTACCTCATCAGACTTTTTCTTCGGAGTCTTAATTTATTCTATGGTACATCATCATTTATACTTCCACAATGCAGGTGGATTTGTAGGACTCTCGCAACTGTAACAATCAGTGTCTCCATTCTTACCCATGTTTGCATTGTACAAGATAGGGCACAGAAAGTTCAATTATCACTTATGGGAGATAGAGCAGTACACTATAATTTGCAAAATAGGTCTGCTTGTTTCCTTCTTGTTTGTGAGAGTGAGTTAGAAACTACCTGATGCTCAAAACCAAGATTTTCACCAAGCTTAGGACAGATTGGAACTAAAGTAAATAAAGAAAACAAAAACTTTTCTTACTCACTTGAGAATGACTTGTTCTTGCTTGGCTGCTATCCACTTTTGATAGTTTTACAAAGTTCTTAAAAATTGGTTCAGGGTTATAGAGAGGAGTGGCATCTGGCTCCTGCTCTCATAGTCATTGTAGTGTACTGAGCTGCACCGAAACAGCACAGGGACAAGTCAGAGCCAGATAAACTCTTGGAAACTCTGTGCCTCACTGATGTAGAAAAGTAAACATGTAAAAAGGAGATGCTGAGAAGCTGAAAGTGAAATTTTTCCATGAGGAGCACAAGAAGAAGCACCTAGATGCCTTAGTCAACTTCACAGATTCTACAAATTACACAAAGAAATGAAATATCATATTTGCTAAACAGAAAAGAAAATTTAAAGACATGACAAAGGCAGATAAGATCAGTTTTGAAAAAGAAATGAAAATTTAGATATCCCCTAACAAGGAAAAAAATAGGCCAAAGATTACAATGTTCCCAAGAGATCACAGGTTGACCTTTTTCTTGTTTTGTTCTGAGTATTGACCACAATTTAAAAGAGAAAATCTGGTTTATCCATTGGTGATATTACAAAGGCAATGGAAGGTGTCAGATAAAACTTCTGCATGACAAGCAAAGAGCATTATTTTAAAGAGGCTGCTAAGCAGAATTATAAATACAAAAAGGATAGTGCTACACTCAAAGCTAAATTAATGTCTGATGCAGCCTAAAAGGGGATCATCAAATTGGAAAAGAGCAAGAAAAAGAAGGAAGAAGAAAATGAAGAAGATAAAGATGAAGATGGTGATTAGTAAATTTGCTCTAGCACAGTGTTACTTTCTTTTTTTATAAAACAAGAAAATATTTCCTTCATTTTTTTGCCAGCCATAGTTGTTTCCCCAAATGGATTTCTGAGGTGAAATTCATGAAGGGTTCTGCCCATGTTTTCTTCTATGTATTTTATGGTTGCAGGTCTCACTTCCAGGTCCTTTATCCATTAGAGTTAATTTTTGTACAGGGTGTGAGGGTGTTGTCTTGGTCCATTTTTTTTACAAGTTTTGATTCAGTTTTCCCAGCACCATTTACTGAAGAGGCTCTCCTTGTTCCAGGCTATCTTTTTGCCCCTTGCCAAAGATTAGTTGACCGTATATATGTGGCTTTATTTCTGGGTATTCGATTCTGATCCATTGGTCTGTTTGTCTGTTTTTGTACCAGTACCATGCTGTTTTAAGTATTATGGCTTTGTAGTATAGTTTGAGGTCTGGAATAGTAATACCTCTATTTTTTTTCTGTTTGTCAAAAGGGTTGTGGCTATTCGGGGTCTTTTGTTGTTCCATATGAATTTTAGTAATTTTTGTTCTATCTCTTACAAAATATGTTGTTGGGATTTTTATAGGAATTGCATTGAATTGGTAGATTGCCTTTGGTAGTATGGTCTCACTTATATGATATATATAAGGAAAATCAAACAAACAAATAAGAAAGAATGAAAACAACCAATGGGACTGAACCATGGAGCGAGAGAGGAGGAGGGGGAAGAAGGTGGGGGGAGGTGAAGAGCATAAAAGATCAGTATGGTTAACAAGTGTTAGTGAAGTGGGAAAGCTCCAGGGTACACAATAATGGACTAATGTAATATAAATATAAATATACATATACATGCAAAAATTTAAAAATTTAAATTAAATTTAAAAAATAAAAAAAAAGGGACAGGGCTATTAGGGAATGGAGAAAGAAAAAGAGAACCATCTGCATAGTGCCAGGCAGGCAGGAGAGCTGCTTCTTCCCAGCGTGGAAATTGTACTGATTCCTTTCTTTTTCTTAATTAATTTATTTTTTATATGTGTTTCCCTCCCTGATCACTCTCTCCCATCTCCACCCCTCCTAACCCCCCACATACTCATCCCTTTTATGGAAATTTCATGTACATGTCTATGGCCTAAACTTTAAAATAATAAAAAATAAAACAAGAAAATAATTAAAATGAAATATAAGACTGTGTAAGATTCACTTTTAAGCTGTACAGAATCTTTTTTGATATAGGTAATGCTGAATATATCTTTAGATATATCATCCTGGTGGTATTTTCAATAGCTACTAACTTTGCCTGGTACAGTATGAAGATTGTCAATTGGCATGAAAATTTAAATCAAGGTCTTGTTTCAGAGCGCATTTTTTTTTAAATAGAGATGGTAGTTTTTAACCTTTAGTTATCTCTATGCAACTTATAAAAATAATTGTTCTGTTAACTGAATATTATGCTGCTATTGTAAAAAAAAGTTGCAGCTGAATCGTTGACATTCTGAATACTACATTAAAAAATATTTTTTAGTGATTTTTTTCTTACATCATTGTAGTTCCCATAGTTCTCCCACCACCAAATCAGCCATGAACCATCACCATATTCTTTTTTGTCTTTCCATTTCCTGTTTCTACTACCCTTCCTTCTTCCCTTTTTGCTATATGTTTCAGTCCTATAATCAGCTTGCTAGTTTTGACTTTTTCTTGACCTTTGTTTGATTTCCTATATTCCATCTCAATCTGAGAGCATGCAATATTTATCTTTTTCCTTCTGACTAATTTCAGTTAGCATAATCTGGTTCTGCAGAGCACTATAAATGGATTTTTCATATGGCCTATTGTTTTCAATCCTAGGAATTTATGCAAAAGATACAAGAACACTAATTCAAAAGGAAGTCAGCACTTCTATGTTTATTGCAGCACTATTTACAAGAGCCAAGATATGGAAACAACCCAAATACCCCAAAATATATTATCTAATTTAAAAATTGATTCAGATTCTTGTTGTTTTGTTATCTTGCTAATATTATGCTTATTATGTTTATAATTGAAAATTCAAAGGTATCTTATTGTTAGTAATGCTACCATGGATTCAAGTAGCTCTATGTCTTTAATTTTTTATGAGGTAATATTGTTTTACTACACTGTATAAATTTTTAGAGTATAGCTTCAAAATTATTTAATTTATCATCATCATCATCATCATCTTTATGTTCTGTGGGGGGAATGAGAACATGGAGTTTCCAAGTCTCTTCTGCTGAAACTACTCTTTAGGATAATTTCGTTTTTTACATAGTCCCCAGTAGAATAGTATCATCAAACTGTGGGTGTTTCAAATCCAATTAAAAATATGCTTATAAAGTTATGCTTTAGAAGGCATATAGAAGCCAATTTTAAGTTTTTACTCAGATGGCATAGTTGACAATCTATTTCTAGTTACAAATATTATTCAGGTGGCATAGTTTATAATTATAGTTCACACATCATCTCAACGAAAACAAAGCAAATATCCCAGTCAAAAAAATGGGGAGAAGAACTTCAAAGTCACGTTTCCAAGGAGGAAATACATATGGCCAACAAGAATATGAAAATATGCTCCACATCACTTATAATCAAAGAAGTGCAAATCAAAACCACAATGAGAAGCTACCTCATACCAGTAAGAATGGCCCATATTAAAAAAAGGGGGGCAACAACAAGTGCAGGTGAGGATGTGGAGAAAAAAGAATACTTACACTGTTGGTAGGAATGTGAGTCCAATAAAGAGACATAGTATATTCAATAATTAAAACCATTATACCTAAATTTCTCCTAACATAAACACTGAGTTCTTATTTTCTAAGATGAACCATTCTACACCACAAGGTGAAACTGTGGGAACTTGGGCCAATTACTTCACCTTTCTAGACCCCAGCCTTTCTTTTTTGTACATAAGAAATGTAAAGGACATAGATTACTCACTCACAGATGAGAAAACTGAGTATCAGGAATTAAAATTCCTATACTGATTGTTACACATATTCAATGAGATAACCTGAGTATAGTGCCTCTGATTCTTAGATCACATATTTTTAGATTCACATTCATTTTTTAAACATTTTTAGAGATAAATGTAGATGACTGAGAATAAGTACCCTCCAGAAATCCATATAATCAGATGAACATAGAAACTGTGAAATACTAAGATGGAGATAAAAACAAACTTTTGCAACAAAACCTTTTGGAAAGGATCATTTTAAAAGTTCTTTTACACAATCAACTAATATCTTGCCAAATCTTGCCATGCTTTAGGCATACAATATTCAGTATTTCCTTATTATTACTGTAGCTTTTTGAAATAGGCATTACTAGTGTTCTCATTTCTCCAGTGGGTCAATTAGGGTTCAACTTATGATCATGAAGCAAATAAGAGGCCAATTTAGGCCATAAATCCAGGTTTTCAGCTACTACTTGCATTTTTCATTTCTAACTTCCCAGGTGCTGTATACTGAATATCTTACCAAAATTTTAGTTTTGCCTTACACTTAAAAATTTAAGTATTATACTGTAAGGCTTTTGCTCGCTCTTAGTATATAATCATTTTATGCTTCAGGAAAAAGGGGTTCACTTAATCTATTTTCTCCAATGGTTAAAAGAAACTGACATTCAAAATATTCCATCTATGAAAATTTTAAATGTGCACTGACATTTTCAACACTCACAGATATATTCCATTGTCAAAACCACAAAGGAATGCCGCTAATTTGTTTAACTCTTACTATAAAAATTTAGATTTCATTTGGGCCAAGTGATAGTGCCAGAAAATATACATACAAAGAGAAATAGTGTTTGTGTTCTCCAAGCTATCAAGATTGGAAGGAACCTAGCTCTATTGAGGCTTGAATCTGTTCTCCTACACCACCTCCAGGTGATCATCTAAACTTGGTTTCCTTACAGCTTCTTAAGGTGACTTATTGTATTAGGAGAGCTGACTCCACAAATTCATTTTGTTGGGCTGAAATTTGTTTCCCTATAACTTCAAGCAACTGGTCTCAGCTTTACTTTCTAAGACCACATAGGACTTATTTGCTGCTCTGCTCTGTGAAAATGTTTCAGAAGTCTGAAAATATAGACAAGGATCCACATTAGATTTTTTTGTTGTTATTCTTTAGGTTTACAATTAAATAATTACATATCTAGTGAAGAAACATTGGGCAAGTTGCTTCAACTCTCTGGGATTCAGTTTCTATATCTGTTGAAATATGTGTTATTCACTTGTGACAGAAACTGGTAATTGTACCCTCATATCTTTTTCATATGTTAGTAGAAAATTTAGGGTTATAATGTCATTCAGCTAAGTAATAGATTTTCGAGATAACTTTGATGCATGTGCTGCTATGTGACTAGTATGACAAAGAGATATGAACAGAAATGATAAAAGTAGCTTAGGTTGTGCCCTCTTCTGCTAGTTAGGATAAATATGTGATGGTGGGAACTGGGAAAGTTATCTTAAATTGTGATTCAAATCATTGCTGTGCTAAGCATGTGACAAGTCATTTCCCAGTTTTTGCTTGTGTAAAATTCAGACAATTTTAACTTTTTAGAGTTGTTAGGATGTTCAGAGAGAAATGGGTGTTAGCATGCTTTATAAATGGTCAGTTAATTATTTTTAGGGATGCAGTACACCCTGAGCACATATAAATAAACTTGAATTTAAGAACATTAACTTCCAATCTCAGCCCAGTGTCTTAATAGCTGGATGATTTTTGCATGGTCTATAGCATGCAACAGTTTCTTCAATTGTAAAATGGGAAAAGTAAAACTTCATCTCAGGGAAAGGATTAATTGATAGATATTGGTAAAAATATTTGACACACAGTTGTCACAGCTCCTAAAATTGTTCCTGCTTTGAGAATGCAACCAGAGCATGCTTGCTTGGCTCTGCTGAGTGATGTAGATTGTGCTCACCATGGCCCCAGTGCAAATGGGTTTGTAGCCCAGTCCTGTGGCTCCTGTAGTGATGATATTTGCCCTGCTCTGTAGACAGTGAGACTTTGGCTCTTATGGACTGCCAGCCATCCTTGTAGCTGGGGGAAGAATACACTTGTCCTTGTGAAAATTATATTCCAAAGGAAAAGACAGGCATGAAAGAAACAAATTACAATATCAATAAATGTCTTCTTAAGGGAAGAAATACAGAGTATTGCTTGGGAAGACCATGTAAGATGTGATTTTATAAGCCATTAAAATAAACTTAGACATTATTTAAATGAAACTTTATTTTTACCATTTTACAAAGAGGATTCGTTTGAAAAATTTTAGAAATAGTACCATCACTATCATTTTGAAAGTGTATTGGGAGTGAGCAAAAGTGGAAGTAGAGGAACCCATTAAGATATTGTAGTAGTAGTAGTAGTAGTAGGTGTCAAGAAAGGTAGAAAGAAGAATATAATTTGAATATAGAGTTAACAGGACAAGCTGTGGGTTTGAATAGGAAGGTACAATTATTTTTGGCACTTATTTGTTTAAAAAACCAAATCTGTAAACAACACTTTACAGAAGGTAGTGTTATTCATACTGGAGGATTTTCAATGAAGAGTGATATACCCTAATTTACATTATTTACAATGTAACTTTACCTTCATTATCTCAACATTCATAGATTTCTGTAGTATGTAAGTTGAGGATGGTTGCTCCATCCTGCCTCCACTTCACTGAGAGGTGGGGAAACCTAAGTACCTGATACAGATTTGTAACTGTGATCAGAATTGAGTATAGGAACTCTGTCAAGTCTAACTGTTGTAGCACTAACCTTCCATAAGAGGAATCTAATTCAAGTTCCAATTGCTGTAGTTCTCCAGGATGTGTCATCAATGGGACACAGTCTAGTAACTATCATGCCAGGGACCAAGTCAAAAAAATATTCTCATACACCTGTGTTTGTCATCTTTTAAGGATTAAAGGATTTGGGACAGCAAACTGATAAACTTACCTGGGATATAGCATGAAAACATGTGAATGAGTAGTTCAAGTGCCAAGGTTCAACAAAAATCCTAGTATTCTTTCCCATTCTTAAGACTTTGACTATACAATATGATTTTCATCTCTTTTATACCAGGCCTTGCCCCAATGATGGATAAGCCCTCACACAACATGTCACTCTAAATATTTATTGAGGATATGCTTAAACATTACAGAAGAACATTGAACAGTAACAGGCTACTGTTGCTTTGTAGAATAAAATCCACACTGGCATGATTTGGGTCATAAGAACTTGACAAATTTGGACAATTAATGTTTTACTTCAATATTATTCCTCAACTTCCCAACTCTGAAGCAAAATTTGAGATGCATTAATTTTCTACTAAACAGCAATGCCTTACCGGAGTAGTCTAGGGAAAGTTATAATGTTACTTAGTCAGTTTACTCTTCTCTTGCTTCTGCTTATCATCATTAAGGCAATTATTAACCTATCCTGTAATTATCTACGTACTTGTCATTTTTTTTTACTCAGTTTGTGTATTTCCATACCCTTTAAGATCTAGGATCATACCATTCATAGACTTACTCCAGAGGCCTTATGTTTTGGAGAAGATATAGCATTTACTATTTATTGTCACACATTGCTGAGATATACGTCTTCTTCTAATCTTCATCTGCTTTCTACAGTGTTATTTTAATTTTTATTCTTTACACTGGCTTCCTGCCCATTGACTTCACCCATGAGTCTGTTTCCTCCATAATGATCATATATAATTATTCCTTTCATTGCCAAACCACAAAGAATAACCCCAACTGATCTATTTCTCATCATTTCTGCTCTTTCTGATATACAATTTAGCTCCACATTCTATTAATGTAATAAAATTTCAAGCTTGAGGTTTGTTTTTAAAGACATCTTCCCAAGTGATTATGTGTCCTTTATTGATCCTTTTTTATTGATCCTTTGTTCTTGAAGCCCTTTGCAGTATTTAACAGTGTAGATAACCCCTGTCCTTCAAAATCTCCTCCTTTATAAAATGTAAAATAGGTTAGTAGCTCTTAGCCACATGGGATGGTAAGTTATGAGGCTTAAATAAAATTACATTTAGGATCTGATAGCACTGGTGCTGTGCCCTTAAAAATTTCAGAACATGGGACAAGAACAGAAATGGAATCCCATTGTCATATGCCTAAAATATTATGTTATTGGTCAAACCAATTGCATGTAAAATAATACATTAATCTACTAAATCTATAAAAATATAACAGCCTTGATATTTGGATGTATTTTTCTTACAATTTTGAGAGTCCAATGCCAAGATTTGCTGGCATATGGGAGAGATGTCTTTTAGCCTTCAGTATCTTTCTGTTTTCTTCTTATGATTGACTATACTTTGTACTGAGAAAGTACTTGCATATTCATGTGTAATCCCCAGGAATATGATTTGAAAAAGATGTTTTTGGGCATGTCCCTTTGGTCTTGTTCATCCCTCATTCTGTGGGGAAGAGCAAAGCTAGAAGAGAGCCAGAATGGGGTCTCAAAAGTTGGATGGTATTAACTGGTTCATTGTAGTTATAGCTAATGTGAATATGGTTGTTTACTTCTTTTTTTTGACAACAGTTGCGAATTTTATTTTTAAAAACACTTTATTGATGCATGATTGTTATGTAAAAACTTATCTCTCTATATAAAACTATATATTTTTATAATATATATCATAGACAATTAAATCAGAGTGATAAATACACACCCATGAAACTAATAGCACCATCAAGGCCATAGACATATCTATCACCTCCCAAAGTTTCTTTTCACTCCCTCTATTATTCTCATTTTGTATTTTGTGTATATTAAGAACACTTAACATAAGATTTAGTAAGTATGCAATATAGTATTAATATCTATAGGCATCATGCTTTATTATAGCTCTCCATAACTGTAGTTGTAAGTGTGGTATGATATATATATGAACCCATGACTTAAGATCTAGTTACTAACACTCACCCACCATCCAATTTACCCCTCTACCAGCACCATTTGCCTCATTTTCTGTCCAAATCTAAACTCTATTTTTGTTTTATTTTCTTGCTTTGTTCTTTTATATTTTAATTAATTTTAAGTCATTTATATGTCTATATAACTCTAGGGTAACATTATTACCCCTTCATATATGCACTTGCTTCAATTACCCTCCACCAAATCTCCCTTGCCAATGCCCATTCCCCTTCTTTCACCTATCCTTTTCTCGCACCCTCCATTCTGTCTGGCAACCAGTATATTTTTCACAAAGTCTAAGAATAGTTTTTATTATGAATATTTTTGAATATTTTGCCACTATATGATTTCTGGCTATTAATATTCCAGAGATAAGTTATATAATCCAGTATCTTTCACCATCTGACTTTTTTCACCTACTATGATGCCCTCAAAGCCCATTCATTTTGTTCCCCAAAGCACTATTTCATTTTTTAAAAAATATGTGCATAGTATATCATTGAGTATATATTATGCAACTTAGCTGGTCATCTATTTTTTAATTAATTTATTTATTTCTTTATATATATATAAATTTCACAACTTTGTAATCTCAAGGGATTACCCCCCCCTCCCCTCTAGCTGGTCATCTATTGATGGGTACATAGCTTATTGCCATGACTTGGCAGTTAAGGAACGTTCATAGTTTTTTTGGTATCTTTGGTAACCATTTTCATAACCTTGTGTAAATACCTAGCAAAGATATTTCTGAATTATATGTTTTCTCCATTTTTATTTTTAAAAGTATATCAATATCATATCCCAATGGGGTTCCATGAAAATATACATTCCCACAAAACTGGATGTGTTCATTTGTATTTCATATATAAGTGAAATTGCACAGTATTTGTCTTTCTCTTTCTGATTTATTTTACTTAACACAAACACTTCAAGGCCCATTCCCCCCGAAATTATCAAGCTTTCATATTTTATTTTATAGCTGAGTAGTATCCTACTGTGTATGTATATTATTTTTAATCATTTGTTTGTCAATGGACTCTCAGTTTTCTAAATCTTGATTATGGTAAATAGTATTGCAATGAACATATGGGTACGTATATTTTCTTTAATTAGTATGTTTACATTATTTGGTTACATAACTGGAAGTGGAATTTCTGAAAAATGTATTTAGTTAGGCCACTAGAAAAAACTCTAGGAAATAAAGTCAGATATAAAAGAGAAATTACTATCACAAAATACTATCACAAAAATGCAAAGGATAATAAGATATTATGAACATAAATATTCCAATATTTAGACAATCTAGAAGAAATGGAAAACCATAGAATCATACAACCTTCCAATATTGAGTCAGCAAGAAAAAAATAACAGAATAGACCAGTCACAAAGAACTTAAACACTAATTAAAAGTTTTCCTCCAAAAACAAAAAACTCAGAACTCTAGGGAATACTACCAAAGTTAAAAAATATATAAAATTTATCTATTTTAAAATTTTCAAAAATTGTAGAGTAGACTGCACTTCCAAACATTTTATCAGACTAAGACTAACATTACCCTGATATCAACAACAGGCAAAAACATCGAAAAGAAACTATATCCAATATCGCTAATGAACATAGATTCAAAATTCCTTTTCAAAATCTTTTCAAACTAAATTCTATAATATGGCAAAAGAATCATGCAACATGATCAAGTGTAATTTAATCTAAGATGCAATTATAGTTCAACATATACACATCAATTAACGTAATATATCACAAAAACAAAGAAAGCAATCATGATTATTTCAATAAAATATTTAACCACACTGAGATACCATCTTACACCAGTAAGAATGGCCCACATGAATAAAACAGACAACAAATGTTGGCGCGGATGTGGAGAAAAAGGAACTCTTTTACACTGCTGGTGGGACTGCAAACTGGTCCAGCCACTATGGAAGACTGTGTGGAGGATCCTCAAACAATTGAATGTGGACTTACCATTTGACCCAGCAATCCCACTACTAGGAATATTCCCAGAGAACATGAAGACATTAATTCAAAAGGACACATGTATGCACATGTTCATTGCAGCCCTGTTTACAGTTGCAAAGAATTGGAAACAAACCAAATGCCCCCAAACGGATGACTGGCTAAAAAAAATGTGGTACATATACATGATGGAATACTATGTATCCATCAAGGAGGACAAACACATGTCATTTGCAGCAACCTGGATGGAACTAGAAAGACTCA
>PVHY01021877.1:0-23238 GCA_004024945.1 Uropsilus gracilis
GCAGAGAGCAGTTGGCTGGCTTTTGCATATCAATGGTAAAGGTGATCAGTGAAAATGCTAATGAAGAGTGTGCAGCCTGCTTTGTAGAGAGAAGCAGGCAGATAGCTGTATCCAGTTAAGTACTGCTTGTAGCCTGCTTTGGAGAGAGAAGCAGGCAGATAGCTGTATCCAGTTAAGTACTGCTTGTAGCCTGCTTTGGAGAGAGAAGCAGGCAGATAGCTGTATCCAGTTAAGTACTGCTTGTAGCCTGCTTTGGGGAGAGTAGCAGGCAAATAGGGGTAAACAGTTAGTTAAAGACAGAAAGTCTCTTTTTACCCACTTTCAGAAGGAGTCAGTGCTTTTGGGTTATATTTATGTGTCTAGTTTGATCAGAGCAGCATACAGATTTTGGCAGCAAATGTCATGCTGAAGACTTTTGGATGTCTTCAATTTCTGATGTGACCCTCCACAGCTGCTCTTCAAGTCCCTGCTCTGTAGGTGGTATCCTCAGAAGTTACTATGGCCTTCAGTTCAGCATAGGAGAGTTGGTGGCCAAAGGGTCAGTGTAACGTGTGTTGAGTAGCCTCTGTTGAGGGTAGTGAAGCAGTTAAAAATTGTATTGACACCAAAATAGCTTGGTGGGCAGAGTCTGAGAGTAAGACCCACATGAGAGAAAATGGGAAGGGAAGAGAAGGTGTATAAAAAGGAAGGAGTGAGAAGAAGAGGAAAGGAAAAAAAGAGAGATGAGAATGGCAGACTGAGAGAACAGGTCCACGTGGCCTGGGCAGGGGAAGCCCCGTGGAAGTGTGAGCTGGTGGTGGCAAGGAGCCACATGGTGGGAGAATAGCTGGCAGAGATGTAGATGGTATGAAGTTGGACCTGCCAGAATGGTAGGTCAGGGGTGACCAGGGGCTGCTAGGACAGGCCTGGTGAATGTGGTCAGACACTACCAAAGATGGGCCTGGTAAAGGAAATGCATGGAACTACAGCAAGGCAGTATATTTGAAAAGTTGATTTTGCATCAGCATCTGTTGAAAAAGTCTGAAGTCTTGGAGAAGTGGAACAGCTTGGAAAGTGGGAGAAAGAAAAATGCAAAGAGAAGACATTAAAGAAAGACTGAATTTTGCAGTGCCTACAAGGGGCACCATCTTATACATGTATTTGGGACTTTTGGACTAAATGGTTATTGGGGTAAGATAATTGGCCACTTGTATCTTTGAGGACTTTTCATTTTCCCTGTTGAATACCCTTGTAAATAAAACCCTGTTGTTTAAACTGCTTTTTCTGACAACTGCTATGTGCGGGTGATGTGAACCTATAGTTTGTGAGTTGGTGGCTTCTACATCATTTTAACTTGATTTCAATTGCAGGCTGAAGCTGCTCCCATAGAAATAGGTCAACATGGTAGCCTGTGTGATGCTCATCCACTGGACCTCATAAGTTACATCTGGTAAGAGATGCCAGCTCTTTGAAAATAACTTTTGGGGGTTGGTTTTAATGACCAAGGGATACCTATTTTCAAGATTTTATTTTACAAGGAAAATCACAGCAGTCACTTTATCTTGCAGGTTTATCTAATCTAGCATAGGTGGCAGGTAGGAAATGAGGGTTCAGTGGTAGCAATGTGTGGATAAAAAATTCACCCAAGCCACATGAAAAATCAGTGCCCATGTCCTTCAAGGGGAAGAAAACAACATAACTTATATGACTACAGTTTAGTGGAAGATAAATGGGCAATCTCTAGGATGATGCAAAAGAATCAGTGTGAAAAATGAAAATTTTCAGTAGAGTTTAATATGTAATTTTATTTTCCTGCTAGGATGATGAGAACCACTGATGCCTGGTGGCTGTTGGCAACTGGGATGAAAGGTACCAGGGAAGACTTCTTGTTTCCAGTAAGTTCTGCTTGAGCCTCTGGTACACCTATAAATAGTCAAGAAGCAGGAAAGAGAATGTTTCTCCTCCCAATAAATGGTCAAAGGAGCCAGGAAGACAAGTTTTGCTTGCTACATGTAGTTTCAAGGTTAGTGAATTTTAAGACATTTTGATATTTAAATGCTATTATTTTATCTTTTCAAGCACATATTCCAAGCTCAGCCCTCACCAAGCTGCAACTTATAGTTCTTTGTGGCATCAGTATTAGAAAGCACTCATCCTTTTTATGTTATCTTTTCTGGGTGGTGGTAGTGACTAAACCTCTCACTTTTCCTTTCCTTAGGTCAAAGTGAGCCTTCTCATGACTTCTCAGAGACAGTAAATGCTTTTGCTGTAAGAAAATCCCACTTCACTTTTAATACAGGGCTAGTTCACCATTTCACACTTGCACTAATATCTTTAAACTGACTTACACAAAACAGGCTTTTTCCTGGTTGTTGACCATTATCCAGACAACATGTCTGGATAATGACAGACAACAGCAGCAGAATAACCCAGTCACTGGGGTAGATTCCTTGGCCATCACATCACCAGTAATGATTAATCAGTCTTTCCAGTGACAAAGTACCCCCTAAACAACATTTGAGTCCTAAGTTCCAGTAATGTTTGAAGCTCTCTATATACGTGATGCCATTCAATCATCAAAAACCCTTCTGAGGTTGGTACTGTTCTTACTTGCCTGTTCATAATGAAGTAACTAGGTTTTAAACCTTTCCCAGAAAAATACATACATACATACACATACATACACATACATACATATACCTTGCCCAAAGTCCCCCTAGCAGGTGGTGACATCAGGAAGCAGGGTCAGTGACCTGGCTAGAGTTCTGCCTTTATCCTATACCACCCACTGTGATTCTGTCAAAGAGCTCACCCCATGTGCTGAAAGCTTGGGTCATACTGAGGAGAGTTGCTCCACTGTGGCAAACATGGAGGTGGAGGGGGCATGCTGACCCCAAGTCTTCTCATCTGTACTGGGGGAAAGAAATAAATTCCTTTTCTGCTTTAGGGGATTTTGAGGAAACATTGGTGAAAATACTTTGAAATTTACAAAACACTATAAGAATGTTAATTATTCTCTGAACACCCATAGTATAAGGGAAAAAGGAAAACAGAAACATTAATTGTAGTCACAGATTATGTCCTTCTAATATTCAGTGAACAGTTTTTAAGAGGAATTGAAGAGGTCTAAGTAAAGTTGTGAGAAGTCCAGATTTTTCTCAATTTAGAATGGGATAACAAGCAGACAAACTTAATATACATTGAAAATGCATTTGCTATATTTATAGCACATCACAGCTTACCCCAGCCTGAAGTAAACGTCATCAGAACACCTAAATTAGCTGACAGCTGGGAAAAAACATTTCACTTGCAAATCCTGTTTTATAAAAAAGTTAAATAAATGTTGCCATCTCATAGAACTTATGGAAGAATGTCTGCAAAGTGGAACATTGAACAGCTGTTTTCCCTTGTGATCGCCTGGCTGACTTGGAGCTGACCCTACCAAACAAGCCTTCAAAGTATGGTTTTTACTGAATGGATATCACTTTTATAATCACTGTCAAGCAAATCATCCTAAAGTCAACTAACTGACTAGCTAAAGTCATACTCAAATAATCCTAAGCAGATCCGACAAGAGTCAAGTTTCATCTGATCTTGAGTTCAGAAGCCTGAATGTCCTATTACAATATGAAACCTGAGTGTTCATTTTACAGTAGAGCAGGAAGGCCATTTCATTCTCACCTCTCTCTCCTGTCTACTTTGTATTGCTTTGGTATTGATAGTCACAGGTCTTGAGTCTCCCAGATATGGGAAGCACAGAACCTTGAAGGAAGAGAAATTAGCACTTCAGACAATTAGAAACTCTTTTCTTATGCTCAATTAGTTCACTTTTGATTCTGCTGCCCTAACTCCTGAGTCATTCTAAGTCTCAAATGAAAAACAATTTCTGTAAGTATATCAAGTTTTGCGCAGACAGGGGGCCCCAAGCCTTTGGCTATTCACTTAGTTACTGCAAGGTCAAGCTCTAGAACTATCAGAAGCCAGGAAGAAAGACCCTCCAGACATCACTCACCAGGAACTGACTTCCAGTTTTAGAATGAGACAGGGAAAAACTGAATTTGTTATTATGGGCACAGGATGGGGAGGAATGAGACGATGTGTTTAATCCATTATGGTTATATGTCTCAAAAATGTTCCTGAAACCCCAGCATAGTCATTTGTATGTGAGAGACCAGAAGTTCACAGCCAAGTGCTTTCCATTTTAATCCCACTCACCACACACAGTTTCTTTATGCACCTGCATCCAAAGGCTTAAAGATATTTTCTCCATTTCCCAAAGAACTTCCCATGAAGACCACAGGGAGAACCCCACACTAATAGATAGATGCATCATGTTAAGAAGCATGCCAACATTCTCCTTATATCTGTACATAGTCAATAATCTCTGTCATGAATAACTAATGGATTTCTCAACTCCTTTCCTCAGATGTCATTGCAAAATCTACCTGAGGAATGTCATCTGCCTTTAATGAAGGGACAAGCATTGTAATTAAGTGTTAAGCAATTTTTCAGCTTGAAGCTCCCATGAAGTGTGAAATGACTATAATTCACATTTTTAAGACCCTGAATTTATTATCATCTATTTTCTATTCAAGGTTAGGGGCAGGGCACTTGGATTGTCAAAGACTTCAAACCTCTCTGGGCTTTGTTATTCCAGAGTGAGTCTGCTAGAGCACAGATGCCAGGCAAGGAAAATTATCATGTACAAGTCAGGCTGTGTTTTTGAAAAGAACTGAAACTCATCCTCCTTTGTGACTAGGAAGCAACACGAAAATGTTTAACTGGGTGGGAGAGGACTCGATAATGAAAATGAGGAGCTGCTAGACCTCAGATGAACACACTGGCACTGGCTCATCCCAAACAAAGGGACAAGCCCCCTCTATGGGGAAAATGATCAGCCCAAGTAGAAGGTCTTCAGAATCTGACAACTGAGGTTACACCTAAACCTCAGCTTCAGAATCTGACAACTGAGGTAACACCTAACCTCACCTAAACCCTAGCCCCAAGTAAACCATTCACCATGCTCATACAACTTTTCCACAGATTCTTAGTGCTTTTCTATTTACAACAAATAAAATTAGAGGCAGAGGGAAAACCAAAGATGGTTGAAGGAAGGGAGAGGTAATGGTAGCAGAAAGGCAGGATCAGCAGGTTTGCCATTTGAAGACCAGATGCCAGTTGGTTTGGTTTTACAATTTTGTTTTCAAGTGAGTAGGAATTATTGAGAACAGCAGATAAAGGAGAAATGTTTTGTCCAACCTGAGACATGGTCCATGGCAGGAAATCAAGCAAAGCTATCCAATATTCCCTGAGATCTGATGAACTTGCTCTCATTTATATAATAGACAAACCAATGGAAATTCTAGATCAAGCAAACAAATGATAGTCACTGCTATTTTAAAAATTCACTTCTAGTTCTCAACTTATTTCAGGTTGAAAACTGTTATCAGTTTGTTCCTCTAAACTGCCATTACTCTTTGTTTTGAAAAGGTATAATTGGAATAAAACAAGACTGGCTTTGAACCAGGATCATGAAGGCTGTGGTTAAGCAACATTTTCTGTATACACAACCCAGCAGGGCCATCTGACTAAGGGGAAGAAAATGGAGATTTGAGAGTCATTGTCTGTTTTTCAAGAATAATAGAACAATCTACTCCCCACATTTTACATAATAAATGGCAGCTTCTGACATTTTTAATCAAGGTAAAAACAATAATAAACTCAAAATACTTCATTTTGAGGCAGAAGGTAGCCCCCTCTCAGGAGTTTGCCTTAGAGACAGGAAGGGCACCCTCCTAACACAGTGCTTGTCTTGCCAGTATGGACACAAGTGCAATTTTATACCCTCTCCCATGATATATTGAGCTGGTGAGTGATTTCTGAAATCATATTTTAAACCCTTATGTTAAAAAGTTATCTACAGGATATATGTTAATTTTTAAATAAAAATCATTTATCTTAGAGAAACAATGTGCCTTTCACTTCTTTCAATGGCCGATAAAGATAGGGCAACTGTTCAGATAATCAGGGACCTTATGGCAAGTGACTGAGGAGTCCATAAGATGGATAGTTCAGTAGTAGCTGTGATGTATGTTGGCTATGAAAGTTCTCCCCCAGAAGGGGGCTGGTAAATTCAGACAGTGGTGTGGTGAAGGATAGACTTGGATCTATGGAGGTGACCAGGAGGTAGTAGATACACATGCAGATAATGCAACATGACTGTAACTGGAAAAATAGATATTTCCTCCATATTTTTGGTTTAAAAGACTGAAAGTCCAAACCATTCTGGGGGAGCATGCCTAGTGTGATGCTGCAACTACAGATTTAATCAGTGCAATTCAAGGTTGACAGAGCAAGGAACATGGCTGATAGTGGTTTCTAAAAGTATGCTTCCTGTTGGGTCATATTCAGGGATCCCAAGGCACACAGGGGAATGCTGGGTGCTTAGCCAAGTCATGTAAGATGCTTGCATTGGGCATGAAGTACCAGGTAATCTACCAGCCATGCTCACTTATGAAAACCAGTGGTACTATTTTATTATACTTACTTGACTTTCCTCTCCAACATTTTATCCTTTTGAATTGTTGGGAAAAATCAATCTATTCTGGCATCTTCTCTATGATGAGAAATTGTCAGCTTTCTCATTAGGATAAATAATTCATCTTTCAATTTTCCTCCTCTCTTTAGGCTATTATATTTGGATATAGTAGAGAGGAGGTTTTGTGGTCTTGTAGTGAAGGGGTGAAGAAGGTTCAGACTCTAGGAGATGTTGCTCTCATTGGGCTCTGGCTAGCAGTGTGGCTAAAGTCCTGGGTGAGTGAATTCTGGTTCATTCTCTCTGTACTCCTTGAACATCCATGGAGTTGGGGGTAGATGATAACTGTACACTTTGAGATCTGGGTAATGTCTTTTGGGTTCTCCATCCCAGGGCAGGGAGGCTCCTACATTTAACACAATCAGTCAACTACCTGCATTTCTCAACAGGACACCATGTGAACCCACCCCACTTCTCCTGAGATTGAAGGAGAGGTCTGACCCAGGCCAGAGCAACATCCTGTGATGCTACCCTGTGACTCAACCTTCTAGAAAATGAACAATGGCCTCAGTTTTTACTTTCCTGAAAACCCACTTATAGGCCTGCATGAATTATGTTTTGGTCAATGACAGATCCCATATAGTTCATAGTCTCCAAATTCTTATTGCCTAGCACTAGCTTCACTTTCAACAGTCATGTATATCTGAAGTTTACCACATCTCATATCACATTCTTCATGCTTGAGTTAATGGTCAGTTGCTTTATTCAGCATGGCTGCAAAATGTACTGCTGATGTTGAGTTTGCACAACCACAACACTAGCTAATGTCCCATCCCAGAGCAAATGTATCCCCATCATTAGGGGATACACTATATGACTTTAACTGGTATTATCTCTTCATGACATAGAGGAGAAAGGCCATCATCATGCATTTCATCTTTATTTTCAAACATTTCCTGTCTCCTTTTTCCCACAGTTCACCAGAGATCAGAGAAATGGGCTTTCAACTCCCTCTTCCTATCTGAATACAACTTCCCATCTCCTGGCCTCACTTTCCCCTGTCCTATATGCTGAATCCATATGCACAAAAGAGATAGAGACAGATCACACAGGTTCAGTGTCTATGAAACAGAACCTCCACCATGCTTGTAAAATAAGAGCTTTTTAAATATAATGCAAAGGGAAAGATGGAAGTACCCCCAATACTGAAGCATCTTAATTTCTCCAATTTGTTTTTCCTGTATGCTAGCAGAACTGAGGTAGAAAGGACACCCAGAGAAAGATTGTGGCAAGGAAACAAAGAAAATATGAGAACAATTTCAAGCAACAGTGTTGCTACTAATGGAGCAGTTTGACAGGATGCAGGAGGACAGGGAAGAAAGGGTAACTTCATCCACTGATGGTTCAGGAATGAGGAGTGAGATAGATCAACTCCAGATTTCTGAACTGGACAAGCTTTCAGATCTTCATCAGATCTTCATTTTTTTTTTCCTGGGCAGGTACAACAGAATGTGTGAAGCGAAGATGTAGGTGACACAGGAATAATGACATGTTAATAGTTCAGTGCATCCAATTTATGGGACTGTCTTCTATTCTCAGATTCTGTCTCCTCACATCAGGTGGTTGAAAGAGCCTTTCTTTTATAGACAATGTTGTTAACAGTAGCTGCAAGTACACAATACCATTTTCTTTAGTGCTTAATTGAAAATGAACTGTTGGTCACCATGAACTGAAGGATACTTGTTTTTGGTTGATGAGATTTAAAGCCCTGAGAATGCCTGTTTGAGGTCTTAAGCCCCCATGAAAGAGAGCTACATGGCTCCCCTCCTAAAAGCTAACATGTGCTGAATTAATGCCCGGGGAGCATTCCCTCTGCTCCATGCGCAAGGGCTAGGAAAATTTAGGAGACTTGGCCAAAGTCACAAGCAGTGATGTATGGAGGCTAAATTCACACCTGGGTCCCAGAACAGGACCCCTTCAAAGCACAGACTCCGCCAACATGGAAACTACTCTAGGACCCTTCAATCTGGAAGTGATGATGCCATGATTAGGCCCACGATCTTTTTTCATTTCTCCTTTGAATTACTTTAATATCCCTGCTGTAGGATCAAATAATTCTAAATCCCATAGTCAAAGATAAAAAGAATTACTCAGCCTAAAAAACTAGTCCATGGAGTGAGAGAAGAGAGTGGAGAGAAGAAAGCAGTAAGATTATAGAACAAGTCTGCAAACCATATGGGAAGAAGAAAATACAGAGTTCTTGCAATATGGGATTGTCCCATATAGCATGCAGCCATAGCTAAAAAGTTCAGTGTACAGACTCTCTGTGTCAATGTTTCTCTTTCTTTGTTCCTGTGTTTATCTTGCTAGCTAATATGTTTCGTATTGCAATTTTGTGGAAGTATAGGAAAGGGTGGAGTATTTTCTTTTCCCTCTTTGAATACGTTTTGGTTTTTAAAGCACTTTTTAACTCACAGCAAAATTGAGCCAAAAGCATAGAAAGTTTAAAGAGAAGAGTATTACCAAGCCTCCAATTAATTGGATCCTGAAGTTTTGACAGACATTTCTGGTAGCTTAAATTTATGAATCATGGAGAGTCAGTAAATATTCAGTTGGCTATAGACATTTGAAAATAAGCCAAAGAATGAAATTGAATCATTTTTGACAACTAGAGAGAACCTTGTGTAACCTTTATATCCTAGGAAATACAGACGTGTACCTTACTCATTCCTAGTGGAGCTGGGATCCTGGGTCTGCCCATTAAAAAAGCCAGAACCCCCAAACCCACAGAGCATTCAAGCAAATGTGGGATGCAGTGGATACAACTGAGAAATTTTCAGCTTTATCATTAAAATTCTGGTGTTATTATGCAGAGAAATGAATAGCCATGGAGAAATTCTCTATTTGGGACCAGAATGGTTTTGGTAAGAGTAAATCTTTTCAGTCCTGAATTATGTTACAGCTGAATTTTGAAATGTCTAACAATTCTTTTGTGGTCATATTTGAAGTTGCTTTTTTAACCATGATTTATTAAAGACACATTGATCAAGAGGAAATCACACTCCCTCATGTTTCTCAATGACACAGTGACATTCTTAGCAGCTGAAGAATATGTTGTACTATCTGCCCCTCTGGTCTGTGGCGCTAGACAAACAGGTGCTTGGCATTCTGAAGCCTACATACTGGGTTGGTTTTCTCTTTCTTCTTGCAGCTAAGATGTCATTCCTTTAAGCAGTCTCAGCTGTATCTCAGGAGGGCTTGGTCACTCTGACCTGGGTCATACACCTCCTGGACACTGAACACATTATCTTGTTACTCAGATTGACAGTTATGTCTTCTTTCCCTTGTAAGTTATTTGAGTACTCATATATTTCTCATTTCCAAATATTTAAGAGTCACTGCTTTGACTCCTAACAAGTATATATATATATATATATATATATATATATATATATATATATATATATATAAGAGTTGGTAAACAAGTTCTTGATGTTCAAGGACATGGAAAAGCAGATCTCCAGCCTCCTTAGGACCATATGGGGAGTAGAGTATATCAGCACTTCAGCTGGGGAAGAATTATTTTATGAAGACCTTTGTCTGCTTGTTCTTGCATGGTTCTTTTCAAACTTTTAATGATATTTGGGGGAATGAAGTTGGCTCTGTGTATAAGTGGTCTTTATGACCTTCTGTCTTTTATTTTGTTCGCCATGGCAAATGTCTAGGAAATAAGATTTCACAGTCTATTTCCTGTTCTTAGAATCCTACAAGGAAACATCATAGTTTCCTTGAGCAAGGAAAAGAATCTTTAGCAAGGAAAGCATTCAAAGGTAGCCTCTGTTCTTACAAGAAAATACATATGCAAAATGGATGACCTATTTCCTGTTTCAGATCATGCACAGCCTGAGATGAGGGATTTTTTCATTTGTCTTTATATAGACTCTAGGAGAAAAAAAAAGTGAACAAGCGAATTTCTATTATATTCACATTTTTAAGTGAATTTATTAAAATCCAGTTTCTATTCAGTTACTTTTTCCTATTTCAGGGGAAATGAATAGTGCCTGGTGTATGTTAGGGTATGATCTTGGATCTAGAGCAACAAGTCATTTTAGAACTGTCTTCAGGGGCAAATTCAACAACAACCCTGGGTTGAGTGTTAGGTGCAGACCTTGCTAACACTCATGATTTGCCTGTCAAGAAGCAGACAAACTCTGGGATTCTGAGCTTGATATTGATTTATTTTTTAACATAATAAGACCAATTCTGCAAATGTAGTATCTATAGTGACTCTGAATATAGCAGTGAAACAAAACTGGAGTAGAAAGGAAGCTGCTGATACTGAAACCTAAGATCTTCTGCAAAGAAGTAGCAGAGTCTAAAATCTGATTCTCAGCAACATACCAGCCACTAGAACACATTAGATTAAACACAGTATCACTAGCAGTCAAGGCAGTCTCAGAAACTCTCAGCAATTGACACTACGTTCCCAGGTTTGATTGCTTGGATAAGTGAGGGACCTTATCATATTGTTTATTTTGGAAGACAGTCTATGCATAAATTAACTGTGGTCTTTGAACTCAATTTGTTTCCTCTTAACAAGTAAGACCCCCCAACATCTGGGTACAGGACATTATTTAAAAAAATAAACAAAAACAAAACCTCATTAAAAACAATTTAACTTAACTGTAGTGGGACTTTAAAAGATCCATTATCTCATGTTTCAACAAATAACTTCTGTGAAACTCCTTTATAGAATGTATATGAGTCTGTGTTTATATAAACACTATCAATCATATTTGATTATCTTACCAAGTAGTTACAGAGTTTCCCACCAAGAACCAATAAAAATTTTTCCAAAGAGCATGGATATTTCTCTACATATTATGAATAGAAATATCATACAAACCAGCTATCCCAACTTTGGGTATCTATTGAATATGGAAATGCTAATTTGTAGAGGTACTGACACCCCTCTATTTATTGCAACATTTTTCACAGTAGCCAAGAAATGCAAACAACCTAAATGCCCATTGGCAGATGTGATATTATGATGTAGTTTATGTATACCATGGAAACCTATTTAGATATAAAAAAGGATGAACTCTTGCCATTTGCCATGATATGGATAAGCCTAGAGGTGATGATGCTAAGTGAAATAAATCATGTGGAGAAAGACAAACAATGTATGGTTTTACACATTTGTGGAAAGTAAGAAAGAAAACGAATGAACAAACAAAACAAAATAGTGACAAATTCTTAGATTCTGAGAACAGGATGGTGGTTATGAGAAGATAAACAGAGTGTGTATGTGGATGAAGTGGGAAATGAAAGTCACTGTTACTGGGTAGATGGGAACCACCCTTTGGTGGGGTGCCCTGTCCAATGATGCATACTGGACACTTAGATAATCTTTTAAACCAGTGTTATCACAGTACATTTTTTAAGGTAGCAAATGTATTGCTATAAAGCAACAAAGTCCAGGACAGAGGGGCAAATGAACACATTCTAGATCCCTTAGTCAATCGAGGCCACCGACCATCAGCATACTTTGATGATGAGCAAATACAAAAAGAAGATAGCTTATGAATCACATACTAAGATCTTTCTACCCTTCCTATAAGAACATTTTATTTCTTAGAATTAGTGATGACATAAGTGCAGCAATTACCTGAAGTCTACTTCCTTGCATTAGACTCAGCAGATTTTCTTGTGAAAATTGGTTTAATTTGTAAGTTTTAAGGTTACCTATGGTTGTATAGAGAGGATTGTGTATTGACAGCATTATCTGAGCAAATACTCTCCAGGATTTTGGTGTCTGAAGTGGGTGGCTTTGCAGTCAGTTTGTTTATTTGGTATAGTTTGAGATTTTTAAAAGTAAAAATAGACATTATTTTTCTGCTTAAACCTGTTACCCTCAATGATTTACTCTTATTCCCCCAGTTCTCTAAGCAACATAGAACTGGTTACATAGGAAAAAGAATTCACACAGCTTTTAGAGTTCAGTTCTGAGACAGCATCTATCTTTGGGCTGCTGAGCACTAATAATTGCCTCATTCTATATGAGGAAACCTTAACTAAAGAGGACTGTGGGAAGATGAGCACTGGACCTCCAAGGACCATCTAATCTACCTATGATTGAGTCTCAAAAATGCTCTCACATCACAGAGCTGAGGATTCATCATATTGCTGAATATCAGCTCCTGCAGAGAGTTATAAATAAAAAAGTCTCCTTGGGTGGAAGTGTTTACAAGAGTTCAGCTTATATGCCTAAGATAAATTATTGTATCTAAATGACAAAGTCACACAGTTCATGGTGTGAGGAAACCTCACTGAAAACAGTTACTCTAGTAAAATGTAAAATCTTGCAGAGAGATGCATAATCTTAAAAATACAACCCACTGTCTATGCAACTTTGCTAAGAGGAAGTTCTTATTCCTTATCAATCACTCTCTTCCTTTAGCCCAGTTTATTTTCCTATACTCACAAGGGCTTACAGGCTTTGCAAAAAAGCTGTGGGTTTGGTAATGAGGTGGTATATTCTTCACTTACTGAGAATGTGTTGTTGTTTGGGGAGACACAAACCTCAACACAGCTGTTGCTGTTTTAGCAGAACATTGATGTTGGGATGGCACTGTGAGAGTGCAGATAAGACTATGCAATACAAATACATTTGCTTTTAGGATGTCTATTATAAGACAGTTACTCAACACTGTTGATAACGACTTATGGTTGCTTTTAGTGAAAAGAACTATTTTCGTTTGTTTGAATATACCATTTTTATCTGTTTCTTTTTGGGGTCTGGGGATAGTCCTTTGGTGGCTGAAATGGATTTTAAGTCATATCTCTGTCTGTATGACCTATTCCTTTCTGTGTCTACAGCTGTCAGCAGCTATATCTAATCTGCTTTCGTGTTAGGGCAGCACACAAAAATATGTGAAAATTAACATAAGTACAAGGAATACCCACAGAACATTGATTCTAGCACCCTATCACTCCAAGTAATAAGTAGGAAAAAAACTATCTTCTATACAAAAGTAAGCTTCTTTTAGAGAGCACATTTCTACAGGATGATTCACACCAATTACTGACCAGTTCTGTAACAGGACACGTTTTTGGTACAACCAAACACAGCAGTGAACCCCTAGCCTCACAATCATCAGGGTGACAATCTCCTTCAACAAATCCTCCATCTTCCAACATTCTCAGACATTTTCTCCAGATGCAGCTTATGTTCATATGCTTTCTTAGAACTCATGTCACAACACTATTATAATAAATATTCGGCATGGATCGTCAGCCAGTTGCATAGAGAAAGGATACCACCAATTACTAATCAATCCCAACCACAATCCGAAGTTTACCTTAGTTCCTTGAAGGGGTCTGCCCTGATATTAGGTGTCTCTATAGATTTGGGGAACACTGTACCTTCCGCTCCTGTAAACAAAAGAAAAAAGCAAACAGAGGTTGGAGATATTGGACATGTCACCTGGGGGCATAAGCAGCAGTGAGGGAGTCAATATAGTGAATCTCTTATACAACCCCATATGCACATCGTTTGCCACTGGCTTTAAGCTGTGTGAGAGGGCAGCATGGAATCAACTCCTGCAAACAGCCTTTGAAAAACAAGGGAAAGTTCTTTACTGAGACCACAGTGGAGCCAGGAGATGAATTAAATGTTGGCTTCACAAAATAAAAATAAAAATTAAAGATACCTAGAAAGAAAGCCACCTTGTGACTTTCCTCCATTGATGGTCACTCAACTGGAAATGTTTGAAAAAAACAACTGACCCCTCCAATGATAGGCAGGATGCTTGTCACATGACTCACCCACCACAGAAGCAGTAGTTTTGATGGCAGAGAACCCTGCAAAATCACAAGGTATTCACCCATGACATTTAAACAAAAGTTTTTCAAGAAATCAAGTTCCATACCATTATCTTGAAAAGTTTAACATGATAAAAGGAGAGAAGCAACCATCTGAATTTCAGTGCCTTCACTCTTTGAATATTAACATTGATTCCCAGCCCAATCTAGACATTTAGCTTTTGATTTTGTTATAAGCTTTTATCTTTACAACTTGTCAATGCTGGCTGAACCTTTCCAGCCATAAAGATTGTGATAAGCTGATTTGTCTGCTCTTAAAGTGCTTTCAAATCATTTAAGTCTACCAGTTTATCACAGATAATTGCACTGGATATTAGTTTTTCAATTAAACTTAGCTAGGCAATATCCTGTAATTTCAAGTAAAGGTGTTTATTTTAATACATTTGGTGTAGTTCTATGATGTTGCAAAAAGAAGCATAAAAATATCTTGCATTCATGTGTGAATTTTTAGAACCCTATTGCATTGTTAAAATGTCTAGAAATCTTCCATCTGCTACTGTTATTTCAAATCCAGATTTGTCCTAGAGTAGTGATGAGTCTAGGATAATAAATTGTTTTCTTTATTTTTGTGGCAACTATGGAATAGTTAATCTTTCTAATATGAAAAACAGACTACTGCAAGTAGAACCAAGAAATAATGACTTAATATTAGTCATTATATTGACTCCTCCATTGATATCATTAAAGTCATTAAAGTAATACCCTGATGAATAACAACTGTTACTCCAAGCTAACATTCTGAGTGACATGTTAGACACCATCTTATATATATTTCATATATACTCACTCATTTATTCCCAGCAAGAATCTCATAAAACTGACAGTTGCAGTAGGCATAGAAATACTAAGTTGGGGATATTTAAGATCTTTCTCTATCCACAAACACTTTTACTTTTCAAGACCCCAAACCACATCATTTCAAATATATTAAACTATACCCATACTCCCCATTGAACACTTTTTTAAATTAAATTTATTAGGATTGTTCATACTTTTATGATGCATATAATATATCGCCTATTCAGAGCTTGTGATTACACTTTCATCAATTTTTTGTAACTGTGTTGGTTCATTTTATTTGTCAACTTGAATGGAACGTAGGGTATTCAGTTATTTGACTAAATATTAATCCTGCTTATGTCTATCACAGATGAGATTAGTATTTGAATTGGTAGATTCCGTAAAGCAGTTTGCCCTCCTCCCAAGTGAGTGGAGAACCCATTGAGGTCCTCAATAGAACAAAAAGGTATAGAAAGGAAAAATGGGGTCTTTCTGCCTGATTGCCTGAACAATTGGGACATTAGTTTTCTCCTGCTCTTAGCACTCCAGGTTCTAAAGCTTTCAGTCTCAAACTGAGTTATGCCACCAGCCTTCCTGGCACACCATCTTGCACACAGCAGATGGCAGGATTTCTCAGCCTCCATAATGGTGTGAGCTAATTTCCTATATTAAATCTCTTGGCCTATATAAAGATTCTGGGGGTTCTGTTTCTCTAGAGAACTCTATCTAATGCAATAGTGGACATACGGATAGGTGACCATGTGGCTTTTAATATTGGACATAACAATAGATTATATGTAGTTTTTGGTAAATATTTTAATATGGGTTTTGCAGAGTATACATGTCCTGTCTCCAATGTTTTCGTATGTAGCTTATATGTAGCTTTTGGTAAATGTTTTAATTTGGGTTTTGCAGAGTATACATGTCCTGTCTCCAATGCTTTTGTGGTTCAATGGGTCAAAGGCACTGATGAGCCTGCTGGATGGGTGAAGGAGGTGTACAGAAGTCAGATGGGTGCCACGCAAGAAGATAATTCTACAATATGTTAAACCCAACTGTGTGCCCTTTGCCACACTTCAGCACCATGTCAATATGTTGCTGAAGGAGCTCCACCTCCCATCTGACAAAGAACTGCACTCAGGAGGAATTTTCCAGGGATGCCCTTATGGGTAGTTCATTTTTAGTCACTTGAACCCTATTAAAAAAATTAATGAAAAGGAAAAATTACATCTCAGTAAGGCAGGGGGCAACTATTTCTGTTTATTTACATTATCTATACTCTGTAGCCCCATGTCAAGCTCCCCTTCCTCTGCCAAGAATTTCATGAAAGTTGCAATAAAAAGAACATCATCTCTCTTCACGTCACCCATAATCACCCATAATGGCTAACTTCATGATTTAAAGTGTTACAGCGATGCTGTGGAGTTTCATGAATCACCAGTGTTCCACTCCTTTTAAAATTTTCTAAGGCCTCTGAAGTGAAGACAACATCTATTCTGCAAGTTTTAACTGTGGAAAACATGTGCACACACTGGGACAGATATTCAATTTATTAGGATGCATGATTCAAAATTGAGAAGTGGCAATTTCTTGTGTAAAATGAGCCACCAAATCTGTGGGTCATATTTGCTACCCCAGCCATACTTTGTGCTATGCTTGTTCCTTTATTTGTCAGATGTGGGTTTCTTGTGCTACTTTACTTACAGCTGACAGACTGGAGCACAAGAAGGAACTGCTCTGCTAGAGTTGCTGGCCCTGAACTCTGCCATCCTTTAGTAAATTCTAAGGTAGAGAAGTGTTCAGAAGAAGTATTCCAGCATGTTACAGGTACTTACTAGGTGTTTGTGGGACTGAATCTGCTCTGAACCTGAATCGTCTCGTCTTGTCCTCTGGGGAAGCTCTGTCCTTCTGTGGGGACTCTGCACATATGTGCAAAATAACTCTAACACTCATGGGTTGTAGCACAGAGAAACTAGCATTTTCTTTGATCAGGTAGGCATTCATCCCATTTCTCCAACTAGATTTTAGGTTCTGAATGGGTAGGAACATAATGGGTAGCAACAATGTTGCTAGATTTGATTCTAGCTTATTAAGGTTTCTGTCTGACTCATTCTCAGCAGTCCTACCACTTGGATGGGTGTACTAATGGTTACAAAACTCCTCATGCATTACATTTTTAATGAGAAATCACAATCCAACATATTTTACTTACACCTTGAAAATATAAGAGCTCTACTAATAAAGGAATGTCATTTGGGCTATATACAAATAGGAAAGGAAAGTGAGATCAAAAGGCTTGTGATCACCTCCCCAACCCTGGAACTTGCTTATCCACAGGTGAGAGAATGAGAAACTGCAAGTGCAAGGAGCTCACATTCCCATGATCAGTAAGTGTGAGAGTGGATTCTCACTCAGGGGTCTCACACCAGAGCCTTCTTCTAGTCATTGTGTTCTGAAGCTTGCTTTCTCAATGTTGGGGCAGTGTGCATCTGCTAAATGGTAAGCCATGGGAGATGGCTAGAGGAAATGACTGATTTACTCCTCTGCATAAGCAATGAAGGTGGAGGACAAGATGTTCCTGCTTCCTCATTCCCACTGTCTAGTCAGAAGCCCTTTGCTTTTGCTTTTGCTGGAATTTGACCACAAGCAGCTCAGCTATCACAGAGTAATGGGTACCGTTTCTCAGAGGATGGTATCAGCATCTTTCATTAGCCAAGAGACCTGGGGCATGAAACCCAGTATTTTTATTGCTCAGTTTCCTTCTGTGACAAGAAGGGACTATACCTTCATCTCTGAGGGATTCTGGGGGATTTAGCACATAAGCAGATACAGTTAATAAGCTAGGACTACGAACATCAAACATAATGTATTGGTGAATTCTATTATTTTTTCCTCTTACCCAACTCCTCTTTGACACTAAAAACTACTGCGCTAAAGCACTTATCATGAAACTATTGAAATTTTGTATTTCATCATCAGAATAAATCTACCAGGTAATGATAATTAGTATCTGTTGGAAGGGGTGCAGAATTTGAGACTCAGACAAGTCATGGAATTCCCCTGTGGTTACACAACTTAGAGGGGGAGCTAGGATTTAAACCCTGATCTCTCAGATATGGAGCAGAGCTCTTGACCACTGCTCTGGACATCTTTGGGCACAATTAGTGAGTTATAAACAATATCGGTGTTGCTACCCTCAAGTAATACTTGCTAAGTCTCCCACTTGCTCCCTGCTCTTTCTAAAAGCAATTCACGTGTTCCATGGATGTTAATACTTTTCAGAAAGACCATTTCTTTCCAAGTCCTATTCTGGTGTTCACACCATTTTTCACTTTCCCAGAAGCTGCAGCACAGACAACCATCCATCAGGATGAATTCCCACATCCCACCCTCAATCCACTCTTGGATAATAAATTATTTTCAATTTTATTACTTCTAAAAGGTTTCTATTAAAGTCATACCTACTGATTCCTTCTTTTGACACAATATAATTTAGTGGCAATAAATGTTCATAAACAGTTTGAGTGAAAAATCCATAAAGCCATTTCAGCTTTCTTTTAGGTTCCATTTAATGTCCCTCAAAAATGATTTCATCAATGTGTTTCCATTAGCTGGTTCTCTGCCCAATAACTTAATTCCACACAATCAATCAGGAACTTATAAAGCATGTGACAGGATCTATCTGAAGTGTTTTGAATCACCATAAAGATCAGCTCAATGGCTCTTTTCTCCTAAGAGCAAAGTAGAGGGTAAACATGTCAAAAATAAAATAAAATTAAATTAAATTAAAAAAAACAAAATGCACTTTGTTGCCATAGTAATGAAAAAGCCAGTTTCCCCTCTTTGGAAGTGAACTCAGGCTTGGGGTTCATGTGATCCCTGTTGGTTTTCCGAGTGTTCTGGATTTCAAGAGATCTGAAATTCAGGCCTTAGTTTGTACTCAGACAAATCAGATAACATCGCTGACCCACAATTTCCTCAATTGTTAATTGAGGGATGAGATGGGAACTATCAGAGCTGAAGTGTTTTTCCTCAAAAGTGTAAATTTCACAAGGTAGCAATGCAATCTAAACAGGTGGTTCTCTTTAACCACCCCCAATTCCTATTTGGAAAATAAAACAAACCTAGAATATCAAAGGGGATTGCTAAAAATGCTCTCAGTGTTTAAGGAAGACACAACATAAGCAAATGGACTTTTATAGCAGTTCTAACTGTATCTGACTGGTTGAAATAATCACAAAGAAAATTTCATCAGAGATAAAATGGTTGAGCAAAATTTACTGTAGATAAAACTACTAAAAGAAGAAAACGTCTTTCTTGTCACTCTATAAAACTCTAAAAATTGATTTAGGAAAATATACTTTTTAACAGATAACACATACTAATGTGCTAAAAAGAAATGGACTGAATACTAAAGGAAAACTTTAGATCTGCACAATTTGACACAGGAAATTTGAACGAGTTTTTTGTTTGTTTGTTTTTTGTATAGTACTATGAAATCTTTCCTGATAAAGGACACACAGACACAAAATACTTTGTTATTATAACCACCAAAATTTGAAATAGAAAAAAATATATGAAGAACTGACCATAAAGTCAATAATTTCATGAAAACAATTTTTAAAAGTTTAGAAATGGTTTACATGTATTGTTTACAAAATTGATTAAGAAATTCAACCCACTTAAATGCATTCACTCTGGAAAATTTTTTCTTGATGTACATTCATTAATATTGGTATAATTATGATTGATGTCTTGATATTAATGAGCATGAACTAGAAATTATCTTTGACTTTTACTGTTGGGCCAAAATGTTCATAGATTCAAAACATTGAGCTAAAGTACCTGATAACAAGAATTACATTTATTTTTGTGATGGATCAGGGACATTTCAGCAAGGGTGTGGAACATGGATAACACTGCAGGCTGGTCTAGCTCATACAGTATCAAAGGACAGTTTGTACATAGACAGTTTGTACATAGGGAAAGTTTGTACATAGAGATTTGAGTCAAACGTTCTGGTATTTCTCCAAGGTCACCTAGCTGTATGTTATGGTCTATCCCTCTGTGTTCCCTGCAGCTTCTCTACTGACACCCAGATCTCAGACTACCCATTGTCCAGAGGGTGAGATATAAATTGATGTTGTTTATGATAATTAGGCGACAGCATTCTGTTATAGCTTCCCAAGCTGACTCGGGTATAGACAGTGAAAAAGACTCTCAAGGGCAAGGAGAAGCACAAACTAGGTGACGTGGGGAGTTTGGTGGAAGCCTGGACTAGGGAACTGGAAATGAATGTGGAGGAAAGTGGATGGGCTTAGGAGATATTCAAGAGGAAACTGAATGGGACCTGGTGAGGTAACATGGGAGAAGGAAGGATGAGCACAGGACTGAAACTGACATGGCAGCCAAGTGACAATACACAAAGCCCACCGTGCCCATGGCAACCTTAAAATCCAGCTTTTTTGATATTTGATGTTTGAATTGCAAGTGAAATTGCTTTTTTACTTCATTAAAGAAGCTGCTCTGAATCTGACTATATTTTTCTTATGAAGGTACAGGCAACAACAAAGGAAATTTAAATCAAATCCCTGATAGTATTTACAAGTGATATGTTTTCAAAAAACAACTATAAAGATGTAATAATTCCTTGAAGAATGAAAAACCTTTTGTATAAAGTAATTTTGTTATTCCAAAGTTTTAGGTTAACACACATTCATATCTCTTCTATAGTTTGTAATCTTTCTAAATCATGTGGGAATGTCTTATGCCTCTATTTGTCTGGCCAGTAAGCATGACACCATTTTGATTGATTGGTTGACCAAATGATCTATGAAACATTGACTTACAGCACAGTATATAACTGAGGGGACAAGGTTTATATCTCTTCAGACTAAATATTCTTTAATGTTTGAGGCCTGTTTTCCCTGAAGCCAATCTCTAGAGCTCATCCAGAGCAGGAAGAAAAGTGGATAGCAGGAGGCATGATTACAGGAGAATAATATTATGGTTGTGTATTTAGCTATACTTCCAGTTAGTACCACGCAGGGTAAAGTTCTTTTTAAGCAAGTGAGTTGGGTTCATTTAATAAAAACAGACTATGCTATCAATGAGGTTGCAGAATTTCCAGAAATTTTGGGATTAAGTACTTAAAAAGTGGCTGTTGACTTTTGAAAATCTTCCCAAATGTGAGCAACCAGACAGATGGGAGATTGTACCTCTGAGTAGAAAAAGCTACTTGGGGTCATGTATTCCTATGTATCTCTCTGGACTGCTGATGGCAATGGCAGTTAATAAGCTGTTGGTGTCAAACCTGTGTATTCATCCCATTGCTTTTTTTTTCTAGGAATTAGGTTTGATTTTCCTAAACTAAAATTACAGATAATTAATTCACTCAAGAAATACGCAGGCTATAAATGTTTTTTGATGAAAACAGATGTCCTCTTTAAGGAATAAGAAATTAATAAAAAAGCTATATAAAATAAATAACCATTCCAAGAGCTGAAACTTTCATTATTTATAACTCTTGCCTTCTCTGTGCTCTAAACTAGGCTAAGGCATCATTCTGGTTGAAGAGTTGATCTCTGCAGGCAGATAACGGAGAATACATTTAAATTATTATCTTAATAAGTCTTGTTACACAATATGCATTCTCTCTGGGGATCTAAGTACTGATTCTTCAGAGGACAAAAGGAATCTCACTCATATATAAAACACAGATAGTCATAAAGTACAAAATTAGATGCACAGTGTATCTGTGATACTGAAATTACATTGGAGAGGAGCAGTTAGGAGAAAAGAGGCCAGAAAAAAATTCCTTAGAAGAGTAATAACTAATAAAAAAATTGAGAAAAACCCTCATAAATGCTATGGAGGAACAGAGCTGATAGAATAATGAGCAGGGACTTGCAACAGCAAGGGAGGATCTGGAATGGTTTTTCTGCGTAATTATATTAATCTGAGTTCTAGAAGAGGAGGTGGAGTTAGGCAAAAGGATAGCTTCAATGAAAGGGGTATGAAGAGAACATGCCAGGAAGGACTAGGTGAAAATCCTGAGCTGAAGTAGCAAAAGGAACTGAAGACCATTAGAGAGAGAGAGAGAAAGAGAGAGAGAGAGAGAGAGAGAGTAGCTGGATCAGAAAGGGTAGCATACAATGAGATGTGTGAGGTTGTCAGAGACAAGAGGAAGGAGTCACATGAAAGTCCCACTTGAGAATTTCATTCAAGAAAAATGGAAAATATCAAAAACTTTATATAGGAAAAGGATATGGATAGATTTCTCCTTCCTTCCTTCCTTCCTTCCTTCCTTCCTTCCTTCCTTCCTTCCTTCCTTCCTCCCTTCCTTCCATCCTTCTCTTCTTTCTTCCCTCCCTCCCATGGTAGCTGATAGCATGAATTTTGGTCAATCACACTTTAATCTCAGGATATTTTCTGTAGCCTCTGTTTACCAGAGACTAAAACCCTAAAATACAAATCTTCTCAGATTTCCTTGCAGATATAGGGAACTGTGTGATACAATTTTGATCACTGAGATATAGGTAGAAATGTCTGGGTAGCTTCCCAAATTAAAAAAAAAAAAAAAGGCAAAGCAAAGCCTAATGAAGATTTTACACTTTTTCATTTCCCCATCTGAAATGAAGAAGCAATGTTTTAAGGTAAGCAACTCTTATATAAAAATATAAGAATGAAAACAAAAGTCACATTACTATGGCTGTAACAGAGGAGGGTTGAAAGAATCTGTTCTCTTTGTGAAGTTACTAATCTGTTGAATCACCCCTGAATAATCCATACCAAATTATTACTACATGATAAAAATAAATGCCTGACTTGTTTATGATGCTGTTTGTTGGCTGTCTACTATTTACAAAGCCATAATACTTAAAACAGCATGGTACTGGTACAAAAACAGACAAACAGACCAATGGATCAGAATTGAATATCCGGAAATAAAACCACACATATACAGTCAATTAATCTTTGATAAAGGGGCAAAAAACATACCCTGGAACAAGGATAGCCTCTTCAGTAAATGGTGCTGGGAAAACTGGATCAAAACTTGT
>PVHY01021878.1:0-23247 GCA_004024945.1 Uropsilus gracilis
TCCAAAACATGAAATACCCTTGACATCTCTGTTTCTTTCTTACACTCCACATTCAGTCTAGTAACAAATCCAGCTGCCTCTACCTTCAAAACAGATTCCACATATGACCCTTTCTTACCACTTTTATTGCTAGCATTCTAAATCAAGCGATCCTTGTCCTCTTTTCTTGCCCTTTCCCTTGTTTCCATAATTGCCTAACTATAGTTTATTCATTTCATAGTAGTTATTTTAGGAAAGTAAATGTGATAATGCTTATAAACATTACATTGTTCTGTTTTATTTTCTTCATGGCACTCAACTACCATCAGATATAATTTAACTCTTTGTCAATATTTCTTATTTTCTTTCTTTACCACTGGCATGCAAACTTTATGAGGGCAGGGACAATGTAGATTCACTGATATATTGTTCAAACTGCTAAAAAGAAAATACTATAAACTGGGTGACTTAATGCTACTTATTATAGTATGGAAGCTGGGAAGTCTAATATTAGATTTCAGAATTGGGTGTTTGGTGAGGGTCTTCTCCTGGTTCATAGATAGCAGTATTCTTGCTCGAAAGAAGGAGTGAGGTTTTTTTTTTAATATAAATTTCACAACATTGTAATCCCAGGGGTTTACCTCCACTCCCCTCTATCCCCCCCTTTTCCTCCTGCTCAAAGTTGTGCACTTCAGTTTGGTGCTTAGCTTGTTTTGACTTTTCCTCAAGTCTTTTGTTTATTTTTTCACTATATCCCATATATTAGTGAAACCTTTTAGTTTCTGTCTTTTTCAGAGTAAGGTTTTTTTTTAAGATTTCCTTTACAAGGTCACTAATCCCACGCACCAGGCCTCCAGTCCTAGGACCTAGTAAGCTTGCAGAGCCCTCACCTTCTAAAACCGTCACACTGGGGACCTAGCCTCAACACACAGCTTTAGGAAGGTATGCAAATAATCAGTCTATATCAAACCCCACACCTGAGTGTCTAAATTAGAGCCTGGTCCTTGGGAGGTACTAGTAAACATTTAATAAATGATTGTATGAATAATTCTAGAAGCAGCCCACTCCTGGGATCTTATAATTGTTTCTTCAAAAACAGTTGCTTCTTTTGTCCTTATGCTTCATTCTAAATAGCCACTCTCCCATGGATCTCTTAGATATATAAAAATTTAATGTTATGCAATTTGTACTATTACCCTATTCAATTTATTTAAATATAGTTTAGAATTCTGGATAATGAAGTATATAATAAGTAGATGATTAAATGACTAAAATATGGCTATTGCAGATCTTTGTATAACAGTCTAGAAGTAAAACTCTGATAGGAAAGTTTTTTGGGAGAGGGGCATTGTGGTGGAATAAATTTTAAATCATCTTGCAGGAAATTTTCTTTGAAAATGAACTTCTCTGGTCACAAATATCTTGTTACACTATGTGTGTTTAAAAGTACAATTAAAAAGGACAATTACACAATGGAAGATAGTCTTAGCTTGAATACTGTGCTTATCTTTAATTTCCTGGTAAGGCATAATATTTCCTTATTAAGTTCTGCATTTAAAACAGAGAACATGGTCACAATCAGAGTATAGTTTGGAGTAAGCACAAAATACTTTGGTAACCCATCTAAACTGGGCACAAAGTTTGTTTGCTAATTTTAGGTGACTTCTTTCCTATTTTTCTTGGAACTGTTTGTGCAATGGATTTTGCACACTTATACAACAAAATGACGAGACCTTTACAGATAGGATTTTATCATTTAACATAAGAGCATATGGTAATTTACATACAAACTGCTTTATGTTTGGAATAATAAAAATGGCAGGAAAATAGGAAATGTTAAACATGGTGATATTTTTATATCATGTAAATGTATTGTCCCTCTTAAAAATTAAAGTTATAAAGAAATATGATTGATACGAAACATGTTACCAGTGAGACTATACAATACCACTGGAACTGTAGAAGCACTTTCAAACTGAGTGCTATTTTATTGGTAAATAATTTGAAAGCTGCAGTCTTTCTTTCATCTTGGAATTCCATATCAAGCCTACCTAGAAAGCATAAAGAATGTTTTGGGTATATTGACTTATGTGTAAACAAGTTTCCTTTGCAGTCTTCCTCCTAGGAATGGAAATGAAGTATTGGTCAGTTTCTCATTTCAGTTGTTTCCCTCTGTGGAGTATATTATGGTTTGGTGCTTCTAAGGTCCTAAAGGAGAGCTGGTTTTCAGATCACTTTCCCAGGTTATATAAGAGTACAAGGTCCTCAGTGAATGAACACTGAAGAGACTTAGACCGGCCTATTCAAATGGAATAAAATAGACTGAGCAACGAAGGAAACATAGGAAGGAAACATGGCTGAACAAAGGGTGGGCTAGACAGACAGTAGTATGATTTACTCAAGGCTCGTGTTTTTATTCCTGCTAAATTTTGAAGGAGGTGAAAGATATGTGTGAACACCTAGGAGTATATATAAAAACAAATGTGTGCATAAAATTTTGTATCTAAGCCATCTGAAATAACTCAGGCCTGTCAACTGGATTCCCTTGAAAAAAGAATTGGTAGAGAGAAATTCTTTAAAGTAGTTAGAGGCTCTTTTGGGATCAGAGAATGAATTTTGACTTGTGTTTAGAGACTACATTAATATGAGCAGTACAAAGATCTAGATAACATAACCCAGCCATAAAAAAAAAGAGAAGATAAAACTAGAAAAATGGAAATTTCGCATCAACTCAAAACTTGGACAGGGGTCAACAGGGAGTCGTTGAGCTGTGCTTTTCCAGCACAGAGGTGTCCGCTGTTCTTTCTTGATGAAATGCTGGGATGGAAGGTAAATCGAGTGCATTTCATGCCTTTAGAGCAGACACATAGGTGTCTCGTCCTGCCGGCACTAATTATAAATAATGCTCTTCTGGAACAGTTAGGTCCTCTGTCTTGGCAATTAATCACACATATGAAGTCCCTCCTTAGCCCAGCAGTGGGCGTTTCAGTCTGCGCCTCATTGCTGGGAGAATATTCTGGAAGAATTCAAGTTATGAATTCTTTCCAGTAGCTTTAATTCTTGTTTACAACCTTTGTTCCAACCTAAAACAAAAGAGGTAGCAAGGGGTACAGATCAACCCAAACCAGAGGTTCTTCCCGATCATCAAATGAATGTTTTTTGAAAACTCTTTAAGGAACTATTTAAGTTAGTCTGAAGATTTCTTGCTTTCATAGAGTTTTTCTTGTTATGATGCATGTGGTATGAGGTAGCAGGGAAGACAGTCAATCTTTACTCCCCTAGTTATACAGGGTAGATATTGTCATTGTTACCTTTTGAGAGGGCAGAAAAGATGCTGAAAGATGGTGATAATTTGTTTATGTCACATGGCACAGTCTGGAGCCAGGAATGAACTTGCTCCCAAACAAAACCACTAGTGATAATTAATGATACTTTATTGATTAATAATAATCAATAAATATTTGTGAAATAAATTGATTAATAAATGGAATAATCTCAATGACAAGTCAATTGTTAGCATACCAGTAATTCTTTGCTTTTGCCTAGGATTAGAATCCTCTTCAAAAGCAAGGGAAATCATTTATGAACTTGCTGCTGCCAGTAGTAAATAACATACCTTCAAACTAAAACAACACTTTAAAATTAGAGGCACCTTTGAAGAATAGTTTTATCTATATGATGTATTTAATTCTTACAAGAATTCTGTGAAGTACACAGACATTATTGTGTCTAGTGGAGGCTTGTGACTTGACAACATCTGTCTGGTGCCATTGGTTATTGCACTGTAAGAAGTCAGGATCTTCTCATTTAAACTTCCTCTCCTTCCATTTCATTGGCACAGGCAACAGTTACTTTATTCACATTAGGAAGACAACTGAGAGAGAGGCTTTTTGAAACATATTTCAGGGTTGTTTTTCAAGAAGGAAAGTCAAAGGAAAAACATCTCACCATTCGTGCCTGTTTCCTAGAATGTCCAGATTCTGTGTACGTGTCTGGCGTCCTTAGAAGCTACAGGGCAGGAAATAAGAAGCACAGGGTTGGGGTTGAGGCAAGATGCTGTCCTCTGCGTCTCTACAAAGCTGGCTGTGAGTCCGTGTGGAGATGGTCACTGCAGCAACTGCTGATGCAAGAGGCCGCGCAAGAAATTCTGAAGGAACATACAAGATGGGTTCAATTCAAGTGAAGTAACAAGCAAACAAAAATAAATTAATCAAAAAAACTTCAGAAGCCCTAAAAAATAGGACAAATAAAAATTAATAGGTGGTTGTAGGGTAAATGAGTTTGTGGGCTTTTTACCCTTTCACCAGTAGCTTCCATGACCAGCACCTGTGGCATGCATGGGTTGTACATGCCTGGTCCAGAGGGTGTGCACCCATTCGAGCGGGCACACCTGGGCACACCTGGGAAAAGGAGATAAAGGGTGTCCCTGGGATTTAAATATCTTTAAAAATATTTTTAAAATATTTAAATATCTCCTCTCCTGGGAGGAGAGCACGAGAGAGGAGAGCAGGGAAAGTAGAGCACGAGGAGGAGAACACAAAAAGAATGCCAGAGAGAGGAACCAGAGAAAGAGTCATGGTAGGCTAGGGGCGGGGGTGGGGGTGGTGGTTCACATGCCTCCCAGCCCCCCATCCATGCTGCCTGTGCCCACCTTCCTGTGTGCTGGCCTTCTGGCCAGCATTCCTGATGTTCCCTGAGAGAGCATTAAAGCCTGTAAAATCCACCAAGAGCTCTGGGACTCCCATTGTCTGTCTGCTAGAAACAATAAAAAACCTACCCAGATTGGTGAGCTTGCACCTCAATAGGTGTCACAAACAGGAGGTCTGCACTGCTGTGATAATATCAAATTCAGGATTACCAATAATCCAATAATAAATTGAAAGACAAGTATGATAAGATTAGATACAAATATTTAAATTTATATTTTAATAGAAAGGCATAGAAATGCTTAAAGGATGGGAGAATATAGCAAGCAAATGTTAATCAATGTGGATATATTATCAAGCAAAAATACCATTTTCTTAACATTAAATCATTATTCAGGGTATAGAGGGACACTAAGTAATGACAAATTACTACACTCACCAGGTAGATATAGCAACTTTAAACTTGTGTATCTCTAGTCAAGTATCTTAAGCAAAAGTTGATAAAACAAAATCACCTTCAGAGTGAAAAATTCATTGTACTTCTCTCAATTATCATACCAAGAAAAAGTTTTATTATGATACAGAAATCATAAGATAATCTGATCTAATAGAAATCTTAACCAAATGCTTTAAGAATAGACTTCTTAAGCTTACCTGGAACATTTACATGGAAAATTACATGGAAGCATATATCGAACAGGATTAAAAAGTCAGTCTCAACAAATTTCAAAGTATCAATATTCTATACACTGACCTATAATCTGTATCTACCTTATCTTCAAATGCTCTGAAACCTCCAGTGAACCCTTGAGCAACAAAAGTTGTGCAGTTAACACCACAGGGAAAGACTCTGGTAGAGCCCACATTGGTCTACAATGTTGGAATAACATTGCAAAGGCCTGGAAAAGCTTTGCTGAAGCTAAATTATTGACAGGCCACTTCCCATGCCTAGATGCAAAGTTATACACTTGCTTTCCAGAAAATGCAAAAAACTAGCCATTAGACAGGAATGGAAAAGAATTCAGTTAATCTGCAGCTTCTGGTGGTTATTGGAGATCTAGTTGAACCAAGGTGAAGACATATTTAGTTTATTAGAGAGGAATGAAATATTTTCAGGTGTTGAACTATGTCAGAGGAGGTCAGATTATATGCGTTAATGCGAAACAAACCAACTCTGCAATGACTGTTTCATGCTGTGTCTACAATTGAAGGCCATTCCTTCAAGGTAGTATATGCTGCATGTACAGTCACATACAATTTTAATTTTCTGGATAATATCCTCATTTTGGTTCTTCTACTTTTTCTTCTTGCTGAATATGTATGGTTGATAGTAGCCTTTTAAATTCCTACTTCTTTACAATTGAGTTATTAATCTAGATGAAATGGGATTGACATGTATATATTATAAAACTCCTTTGATTATTCTTTCTGTAAGAAGGGCTGATAATTCTGGAGTAGGAAATATTAAGTGCTGGTTGGGCACTAAACTTTACCACTGACATTACCTATTAAGTATCTCTCAAGGAAATAGTAAAATGGCAGCTTTTTTAGAGCTCATTTGTGACTCATAAAATATGGGTTAAAACCTCTCATTTTATTATACTTTTACTTCTGTAATTATTACAGTAAGTGATAGAACAGTGTAGGGCAATCAAGAATCAACTCTTTCAAACCCTTTAAAGGTCTGCAGGCCCTCTGAAAATCATACAGATCCTGCTTGCAGACAATGCATGAAAATCTAAAGAACAACTTGATGAAACAAAAAGTAAATTAATCAAAGAGGAGAAAAAAGAAAAAAAAAACTCCAAATAAGGCAAAGTAATCAAAATAATCCTACAAGTCGTAGAAACTGTGAGTCTATACAAACCTGCTTCTTTCCCTTTTCAGATTTGCTGTGGCTGTTGAAGATTTGCTCAATTTCTCCATACATTGGGCAGGCAAACACATGAATAGGGCTAGTGATTGTACATAATGAATTTCATGTCGTGGAGATTAAGTGAGCTATTGTATGTAAATACACATGGTGCTGATGTGTAGCAAATGACCAGTGAATGTTAATTGATATTAATACCATCTTTATTAAATTAATACTGATATAAAATAATACATTTTTATTAAATTAATACTGTTTTCTTATATATTGCTTTTTGGACTGCCTTGTCGCATGTCAGTGTGTTGTTTATGAAGTTGCTTGACTGTCAGCTTACCAGTTTTTCCCTTTTCCTTGTATGTTCTTGAACTGGCAATCACAATTACCTACTCATAGTAAAAACCTTTCCTCACTAGTAGCATGGGAAGGGGGAGTTGGGAGAGGTGGAGGAGAAAGTCCACCTATTGGTTACACAAATGCCATATGAATGTCACTATCTTCAAGGCATTGCTCTTTTCACTTTAGGAATAAACCAGAGTCTCTGACCTCAAGAATTTATGGTATAATACTATACAGATACAAATAGTAATGTACAAGAGAAAGAACTAAAAGCAGATTGTTGCAAGGAGTAGGAGCAGTGTTTTGCAAGGAGTAAGATTGAATTTTAAATTAAATCAATGTACAACCAATAAGCTACTATATTTCAGCACTTTTCTCAGAACTCACTGCTGTTTGGTATTGAGTTGATCATCCACAGTTCCAAATTGAGATATTAATTGTTATGATATGCAGTAATCATTTAAAAATTTCACTGCAATGGTGTTACTTAAGATAGCACTGTCTGAATTTGAGGTCAAGAGAAAAGTTCCCTAAGAGAAGTGTATGGTAGAATTTCCCTTTTCTCTTCCTGCTAAGTCCATTTGTTCATTCATGTCATTAAATAACTCAACAAGTACTTTTAAATTTCTAGTATGTGTCAAAAACTGTGCTAGGCACTGGGGATGAGTGACTCTATCACCCCACATTCAAAAGGCCCAAAGTCATCGTTCTGTAAAAAACTACACCAACAGATTGATTACTCTGTTAAGTGATAAATTCTGTGACAGATTCTGAGAAATGAAACAGAGATATGTGTATGCTTCATCTTGAGTAAGTTCTACTATGACCTAGAAAAAACAAAAAGTTTGTGAAAAAATGTTTGTATTTGGGTACCTTAGTACCCTGGGAATTTCTATAGTCCTTGATTTTCTATTCTGTGTATCCAGACTTCTACCCTAACTCCCACATCTATGCCATGGGTTCTCTTTTTATTTGTCATGGACTCCATTCCCAAATTGATTCCTCCTCATATGACATTTCTCTACTTTTGGGGTAGAACATCAATAGAAACATTTTGAAGAAACAACTACTTAGTGAGGAGTGAATGTGAGTGTGCCTGCTTGGATAGCTTTGCCTGTTTCACCAGAGAGAGACAGACGTCTGCTACATATGGTGACAAGAAATGGATCATGGCTATGACAAGCCTGAGTTGTAATTCCGGCCCTAGCATTCAGTGCCAGCCTTGCTCAAGTTATTTAACCTCTCTGAACTTGCTTCCTTATTAAAAAAGAATAATAATTTATTTCAGTCACAACTCAAATGAGGTCTATCTATCTATCTATCTATCTATCTATCTATCTATCTATCTATCTATCTATCTATCTATCTATCTATCTATCTATCTATCTATCTATCTACCTACCTACCTACCTACCTACCTATCTATCTATCTATCTATCTATCTATCTATCTATCTATCTATCTATCTATCTATCTATCTATCTATCCATCTATCATCTATCTATCTAATCTATCTGTCTGTCTGTCCATCCATCTGTCCACCAATACATTGCCTCAATACAATGTTCTATATGTTGCAAACAATATAAATTATAAGATGGGAGAGACAGGCAGTAGGTAAGACCAGTAACTAAAATATAGAGTGCCAAGGCAATAGGCTACTGGAAAGGTAAAAGTAGGGAAAGGAAGAAGGGGATCTAAGAGTGACTTACAATTCTAAATAGAGTGGGATGGAAAGGTCTTATTACAATAGGGTATTTGACTAAAGCAGCAGAAATGAGGGAATGAATCGCATCTGTAGGGAAAGAATTCCAGGCAGAGGAAATAGCCAGTGCAAAGTTTGGTGTATCATTAAACAAACAATACCAGCATGGCTAGAGAGGGGTGAGTTAGAGCCTCACATGCTGAGAAGGAAGGGGGCAGGAGACAGTGGGACATGTACATGGGATGGGAGGATATGGCAGATCATGTGGGCTCTTATTAGTCATTGCAAGGGTTTGGCTTTACTCAGAAGAGACTTTGGGAAGTTTTTTGTGAAGAATAATCTCCACATAATCTCACTTAGGACAAATGAGTTAATCAGACTTTTTTTATGCCAATAGTCTATGGCTACTTCCTGTGGCCTTGATCATGTTAATGCAGTGGGCATGGGGTACATGCACCCCTAGTTGTGGACACCTCAGCTCAAAGAGCAGGGAGTGTGCATGTTTAAGTATTCTCACCTGAGCCTGGAAACAGGGCTAACAGCAGTGGCAGCAGCAGCATTAACACATGACTACACATGACAACAGCATGACTACAGAAGAAAAAAGAGAGAATATGGCAGAAAGAGAATACAGAAAGAGAGAGAGTCTAGAGATTCATGGCTTGGGGTACCTCCTGGCCTCCATAACCTGCCTTGTCTGTCTACCTTGTCTGCTTACAGGACACATGCTAAAAATCTCTCAAGAGGGATCGGTTGCATGACAAAGCAAGTAAAATCGAATGTCCATGGTAGAAATCATGGTTGTGGATAAGAATTCACTGCAAAATGTTATTTTTCCTGTATGTTTGAAATACACTCACAGAAATTTTAAAAATGGATAAAAAATATATATAATATATATATATATATCAGTGTATATACTGATATATTAAAAAGGAGGGGCATTCACAGGTAGCACAGAGGCCTTCACAATAATCAGGTGGCTTGTGGGGTACTGGAGGTGAGCATGGCGTTTTGGAGAGAGTTTGGAGGGGTAGCCATGTTAATTTAGTAGCAGACTGGCTGCAGGGAGAATGCGAAGAATCAAAAATGGTGCCAAGTTCTTTGGCCTGAGCAGGTGGACAGGTGTAGACCCCCTAGACAACCTCGCAGATGCTGAATTCTGTGCTTTCATTTTGGAAGGGTCATCAGACCCCACTGTAAAGTGAATGAATTTCTCTTTGTGCTTTTCTTTCTCCAGGACCTACATTATCTTCTCATAACATAAGAGTCCCCTGTTATGGGCTCTTTCAACCTGGCACACACTTGTTGTCACTTCCTGCTACACCTTAGTGCTACTATTGAGTAGAAATAGCATTGACATTGAAGTCAAAAGACGCTTTGCCTCAGTACCTTTTCTAACTTTCACAGTTTGTCTCCTTATTAGTGAAATGAGGCTAACCATGGACATGTGAGAGGTGTTATAGGAGCTGAGAGGACAAATGAGAGAACATTTAGTGTGGAAGTTTGCATGGTGGACTCACATGGCAGGTTTGACCTTTGCTGCCTTATTTTTCTCACATTTTTCCCCACTCAAATTTATCCATTTTATATCTTATTAGTCTGAAGTACCACTTTGATTTATTCCAGAAGTCCATGAGACTCCTGGAGTCCTGTGCTAAGTAAGTGAGAACACTCACAGGGGAGTTAGAACCCTACTTCTCCTCAGAGTAATGACTTTCACAAGTTGTTTCAGCTGGAATGCTCGTATTATTGTTTTGCTTTTCGTTAAGGGGGGCTCTGGCTTTCCAGATTTGTTCGACTAGGTGTCAATGTGCAGAAATCTTATTTAATTCTCACAATGACCCTGTGAGGTAGATATCCACATCAGTAGCCCCATCTGTAGGGTCTAAAGCATGTTGGGCTCTAAAGATTCTAAAATCTAAAGATTTCCAGTCCAATATGTTTATACTTGAGTTATATTTTGCATACATTATTTAATAGACATTTATTGAATGCCTCGGTCCTAAGTGAGCAGGAAAATGAATCTTTAGAGTTCCCCCAAACCATGTATATCGAGTCATTCCCTGAGACTTCCCATGAAGTTCCCATGAAGGCCGTCTAGAGTTGGGTGTAGGATAATTAAATTGGTCAGCTTTTTTTCTCCATTGACCTCAATGACCAGTATCTGTGGTACTGTGGCCTACCCATGATTGGGCCCAGTGAGTGTGTGCATGCGTGAGTGGGCTCACCTGGGCTTGAGACAAAAGGATAAAAGGGCAGTGTCATCCTGAGGAGACATGTAGAGGAGAACATGGGAGGAGAACATGTAGAAAAGGGCACGAGGGGACACCAAAGAGGTAAGAGAAAGTGTGTAAGGATTCCTAGGGGACCAGGGACCTCACTTGCCTCCCGGCCTTTCCAGTCCCAGCCCTGCTTTATCTGGAGTGTCTGTGTAACTGCTCAAACCAATAAAGAACCTACTGAGAGCCTGATGCTTGCACTACAGTTGCCATGAGCAGGATGAACGTCTGACATCGGGAAACAATTCATAGGTGGGGCTTAGCAAAGATCTGGTGATGGGCTATGAAACAAGATAGAACTCTGAGAGAAAACTGGTAGTAATGAGTCCACTGGTATTGAAAGAGTTTCCTTTCAAGTTCAGGGAACCTGGGCAGAGAAAGAAGCTCCTAACAGATCAGGTGTATCTCTTCTGAAGACCGGAAGAGTTTTGTAAATTATTACTTTGGGACTGTTTAAAGCTTTCTAGCTGGGGTGGATTTAAGAAAATGGTCTGAATGAGCTCTCAATGTCTTATAAAGTAGTCAGCCAGTTACAGTGTCATGTACTGTTGTTCTAGGCCACTTCCCAACCACTTTAAAGCCTAAATAGTCAAATAATTTTCTCCTTTCATTCACCATGTCCATGCAGCTGAAAGGAAAGTGCCCACTGACTGTTATTATTAATTCATTCTCAGTGAAGGGAAGCAGGTCTAGTTGCCACTGGATGGGAAGACAAGTGGGAAAAAAATCTGAAAGTCTTCCTTCTGAGTGTTACTATGGTCATTTCTAAGTAAAGAAAGTGGCTTTGATTTTATACTGCATTACCGATACTAAAGGTTGAATTGCAGTTCTGTTTGTATTAAGTTGACCATAAAGAATTGTATGAGTGGTTGAGTATTTTCAAAATGAGTGTTTTCAAATCTGTCAGCACTGATGAATGTAACAATCAAATGGTCAAATTCAATTGTGGAGTTCAATTCAGAACTATTAATACTGTAAGAAAATATAGATATAATATGTACAGTGACAGATTTTTTTTTTTTTGGTTGTAGATTCTGTAATATTAGCACTGGCCTAATAATGCCGCTGACAATAAAAGCACAAGGCCCATGAAAGCAAAAGTAAATTTCTCAAAAAACAAATGAAAAGTTAAAAACCAATATTTGATCAGTTTTTCACAACTGGGTCATGTTACTTGTATAGTTTCATGGAGTTATAGTTGGTGAACAGTAAGCGGTGTATACAGGTTATCCTATGATTTTCAAGTCACTTTGCTTTTATTAAGGAACTATGTAGTAGTTGTTACTGAAAGAAATCTGAAAAGGAGTTCTATTTATGAAAAAAGGCAAAATTGAAACTGACATTCAATGTCTGTTTTGCAGCAAGTGTGTGTTCACAGTGGCAAACATGGTAGCCACACGTTACTTCCTTAAAACTACATTATTCAGGCTGTATCTTCATGCTTTGTCTATGTTAGCATTACTTTAAGTTTTATGTGTTATTTGCTATAATTTGGTAGTTTTTTTTTAAAGTCTGGGAATGCTGATAAAACTTCCACGTAAATTGATGATGGTTGCTTCTTTGCTTTTTATCATTTAAACTTATGAAAGATTTCATAAGAACATTCTACTTTTGGTAACAGGGACACCTGTATTCCAAACATAGATTTTTGATAAGCTTTGATATGTGTACATTGACACCCACGAAATTATCCCTTCAGATAAATGAGCACATTATTGTCCTAAAATTTCTTGTACCTTTTAATAATCTCTCTCCTACTTCCTTTCTACTTTAATCCTTGGAAAACTACTGATCAGCTTTGTGTCACTGTAGCTCAGTTTGCATTTTAAGATTTTTTTAAAAAATGGAATAATGCATTCTCTTTTTATTCTGACTTCTTTCACTCAGCACAATTAATATTAATTTAAATTGTATATAGTAATAGCTTGCTCTATTTTATTTTTGTTGAGAATCATAATCCATTATGTGAATATAGCACAGTTTATTTGCCATTCATCAGGTGGTGGACATTTGTCTAATACAGATAAAGCTGCCATGAACATTTCTGTAAAGTCTTTGTGTACATAAGCTCTCATTTTTCTTAGGTAAATGTCTAAGAACAGAATTGCTGAGTTGTGTGGTAGGTGTACATTTAACTTTTAAAACTGCCAACTATACTCCAGATGGATTATATCATTTTACATTTCCCCTATCAGTGTATGAAAATTCTAATACCTCAGCACCCTAAGCAACATTTGGTATAAAGAATCTTTAATTTTATCTATTCAAGAAGAAATGCAGTGAAATTTCACTGTGGTTTTAATCTCCATTTTCCTAATGACTAAAAATATCAGACAATTCTTGATGTGCTTATTTGCTATGTTTCTTTTCAGAGCATATACTTGTTCAAATCTTTTACCCATTTAAAAAAGTGGATTGTTTTCTAATTGAATTATAAGAATTAATACATTGTACACAAATCTTTTAAATCTGGATACTTTATAAAGATTTTCTGTCTGAACTTTGTCCTTTTTGTAATAGCTTCGTTTTATAGTTTCTTTTGAAGAACAAAATTTTAATTTCAATGGTGTTCAAATTATTAATTTATCTCATGATTTGTGGTTTTTCATGTTATATTTACAATAGCTTTGTGAAACCTGTGATCACAAAGAATTTTCCTGTTTTAAACAATACATTTAGGTTTACAATCCATTTAAAATTAAACTTTATACTACAAATCATTGATTAGCAATATAAAAAAACCTAAATAAGTGGAAAATATACTGTGTTCATGAGTTAAAAGACTCAAAAATTTTAATTGTCAGATCTCTCCACGCTGATCTATAAATTCAACACAACCCCATGAGAATACAGCAGAATTTTTTGGTAAAAATTGAAAAATTGATCTTAAAATTTGTATGTGAAGGAATGAAAGTTGCCCAAAGACTTTAAAAAGAACAAATTTGGATAACTTAGCATGCTGCCCAACATTAAAATTTATAATAAAGATATAATGTAGTAAGAGAAAGTAGAATTACCGTATAGATGAAATATAGATCATGAAAAATAGATCAATCCATCTGATTTGTTTGAGTGGAATAGAATATGGGATCCAAAAATAAACTGATGCACAAATATGTCAATCTGGTTTCCAATAAGTGTGTCAAAGTAATTTCATGGGGGAAAGGATAATCTTTCAACAAATGATGCTGGAATAATTGGATGTTTGTAAATAATAAAATTAATTTTAATGTTGATATTTTGATGAATCATTCTCAAGACATGATGTGGTATGAACAGGTTATTCCAATAATAAATGAATAGAAATAATTTAATTGAAAAACTTAAGATATTTGATTTATCACTGGCCAATGAGGATAATTCAAACAAGTGACTATATAATTGGTAACCACTGTTGACACATAAAATTTATCAGTCTTTGTTTTCCTTTTATAACAACCTGCAAAAAAAAAATCCATCACAACTCCAATAAAAAATGGCAATAGTGAAATAGATTCACATGCACTATCATTCTGTCTATATACAAACATATTTATAAGTACATTTTTCAGAATATTGAAAAAAGAGAAGGTTGTTTTGATAAACTGGTAAAACAAAATTTTTTATCACCATATTTACCTCTTTTTTGATCATACGGAGCCTATGCCACCAAATAAAAAAGTTGAGATAAATAGGGTGAAAGATTTACTAATTAAGAAGGAATTAATTTGTATTTGAAGGAATCAATTTCACTATTGACCTAATCTCCATTTTCTAACCATTGTTTCATAACAAAATTATAAAAAAACCTGTTCTCCTGCTGTATCTTTTCCCTATTTAAACTAAATGCAGATTTGTTAGAGCTCTTGCTGCTTTCCATGCCAGTAGATGGCATTCTTATTCTTGTTTTTATTTTAATAGTCTTAGAGTCATGATAAATGCAATGCATGTGGGGGACTCACTCATTCAGTCCTGATTTTTACAGTCCACGTTCTGGTTGTCCAAATCTGATACTCACGGAAAGGAGATGAACATAAGAGCAGGATAAAAAGGCAGTACTTGGAAAACTGAGATGTGCCCAAAATGTAGTCACTTCATTTTCTACTTTTCTGGGTTGTGTCAGATCCTGCGAGGACAGGGGTTGTGGGCTGGAGGGAGAGGATGAAACTTGGTCACCCAAAGCATCCCCATCTCTGCTGGGCAGCTTGCTGCTTGTGGGTTAACTGTTGCTTCCATGTAATGGCTAAGGCTCTCAGGCTATCCCTCTGCAAATTGTTCCTGCATGCTGACAGCTTCTGGAGATAGGGGAACTCTCTGAACTTATGGCAACAGGATCTGGTCTTGGGTCCGCATTACCATTTTAGGAGATATTTCCGGTTTACCTGATACTTGGTCTTGATTCTGCTACTGTAATCTAGTTCCTGGGCACCATTGTTGTTTCCTCCGTTGGTCAACTGGTAGGTTCTGTGGTCTGCTAACCTCCATCCCACCCTGGCTTTGACCATTGACTTGACAACCTCTGCTGGAGTGTCTTATTAGCTTCAGTCTGGGAACCCAGAACTAACTTGTCACTTTATTCAGAGCTGCTGCTGAACTCCCTCACTGAAGCACTGAGCATGTCTGGCTCCCTCCACATTCTCACACAGAGCCACCAGAACCTCAGGGCCACCATCTGCTGCCTCACTGTTATGTCTATTCCACTGTGATTATCACATTTAAGAAAGTATAGTGAAAATGCTATCTTTTCAGGGTTCCAAATGGGAAAGAGGACCAAAGAGTTCTTTTTAAGCATAGCCTTCCTACTGTCTGGAATGTCTACCTTCTCACTCAGTCTTCCAACAGCCACTCCCCCAATTTTTCCCTTCAAATTTTATTCCCAGAAAGTGGACAAATTTTTCCCTATAAAGGGAAATTCTTGACATTCATATCTTTTTTAAATTTTATTTTTCTTATATTGATCGCAAACACACACACACTTATTTATATCATTGTCTACCCTGAGGTCTCCCACCATCTTATCACCCATGAACCATCTTAATCTCTTGTGCCCATCCCTCCCCCAATTTTACCTCCCCGCCTCTTGCTCTATGCTTCAGTTCTGTTGACAGCTATAAATTTTTTCTTAACTATTTGTTTGTTTGTTTGCCCTATATCCCTCATATAAGTGAGACCCTCCAGTATTTCTCTTTCTTTCTGGCTTGTTTCTGCTAACATGATTCCTTCTAGCCCCATCCATGTGCGAATGACATATGACATTCATTTCTATTGAGCACTTCCTTTATTTTTTCCCCTCATGCTATTTGTCCCAGGTCAGTGTTCTCAATGCAGCTATAGTCAATGCTCTTTAACAAAAACATTCTGCAATACTTCCTTTACTGTAGGTACCAACGCAATGTGCCAAATTTGTTATAGGGATAAATAAAAGGAAAGTCATTTGTTCTGGAGAGATGCTTGTTTTTATATGTGGAATTACCATAAAATCCACAATGACAAGTGCTGACTGAAATAGCTCATATTATTGACTTAAATTTGGGTAAGATTACTCATATTCAAAAGTCAAGCGGTAAGATTTTTTAAAACTGAATACTTCATAAAAATCTGATCACAACAAATTATAATCTTTCCTTTATTTATTTGGAAGCCACCATCTTATAAAGTCAGTGCATATTAAAACTGGACAAATAATATCATTTATATATATGTAAAACAAATCATAAATATCCTTCATTTAGTGTGATGCTATACAAAATTGTGTGAAAGGGGACCAAGTCTTCCTTGTGTGCTGCAAGACACAGGTCCGCTGACTCCCAGCAAGTAAATTCTTGTGGTACCCAAATTACTGTGACAATAAGTCCTTTCCCCACTTTCCAAATCTTCCCCAAGGGGCCGATAATACTCCCACTGAGCTCCATTGTTTTGGGCAGTTCCCATGAACTAAGGTGGTAATTTTCAGGATACTGCAGGTGACAGGCTCAGTGTACTCTGCAAAATGAGCTTTTTGATCATATACTTTCAAACCATCTTGACAACCATGTCTGGGACATCTTGGTACAAGTGCCCACATTATTGATACATCTGGGAACTTTTGAGTGGTTCAGACTTTTTGTTTTTGATACCAAGCATCCTATATAAAGGCTCCTTTTGCTGTCTTCTGCTCATTTATCTACTTAACTATTTCCCATGGATTTGAATGAACTCTTAATAGCTCTCAGTTGTGACTGGGACATTCAGGAGCCAGAAAGATCAAATGACGTTCAGAGTTCATTGGTGGAAATTAGTTAGACCAGGACTAGAACCCTATCTGTCCAGAACTTTTCTGCTATATTACTATTGCCTCACACATGGATCCTTTGGCTTTTTATTTGAAAGTCAGTGTTCAGATCATTATTTTTATTATTGTCAACATATATCAGTTTAGTAGAGTTGAATTGAATGGAGCCTGCATTAAGAGACACATTGAATTTCTATACCTATAAGAAGGGGACCCCACTAACTCTACAACCATCTTGTTAGATGCTCAGCCTAAGGAAGTTTCCACCTATTTCAACTGAACCCATTCCTCTTCTGATCCAAAGTGCCATGACTTTCTTAGTTTCTTATTCCATTTTATCTTTTTTTTTTTTGGTATTGTTTGATTATGTCTTAATGCAAAAGCCACCTTGCTGAGATCTCCAGATGCTGTCTTGGAACCATTCATTTCGCCTAGAATAAGATAATAAAAATACAAAACAATCAGGATATATTTTCACCTCTTTACCTTGATGTAGCAAGTTCTATTTCAAGAAGGAGGTGGGCTAGGGTATCCTATAAAAATTAGCAAAGAATTTCTTTATCAGGAAATTTCTTTATTTTTATCAAGAATTTCTTTATCAACAAATCCAAGCTCCTCAACCCAAATCCTTCTGGTCTACCTCTCTGTTATCCTTTCTAAATCAAGAAGAGAACGTTAGGCATAATGGTTGAGTTGTGGATGATAAACTCTGTGTGTGTATTAGGGAGAGAATGTGTATGTAGCAATTGACTTAACTAGGTGTGCAGCCCTGTGTGCATTCATTGCTGAGATCCAAATCAAGCCCTTAACAGGCAGGATTCTTTAATATAAATGAGAAATAGGTTTTATCCTGCCATAATGACCTGCATCCTCTCAGACATGACTCTCCACAGACCGATCACTCTCCAAAAAGGTTGGCCAGCTCACCCAAGCCATTATCTTTTATTTATGCAGATCAGATTGTGACAATCCTTTGAATTCGTTGTTTTATCTTTTTTTTAAACCCTCCTGATACGATCCTTTCTTTCTGTTTCTATATAGGCAACTCCCTAAACAAGCATTTTCATGACTTTCCAAGTCATTGAATGAAAATATGAGAGTATAATTTGGTTAGCTTGTATTATTCCACAAAGAAAAGAACATGTTTTAATTTTGGAGGCTACTATTAAAGGAAGAGGGAAACATTCCTTAATTTTTTAAACCGCACAGGGAGTTATATACTGTGCCAACATACTAACCAGCACCATATCCCTATAGTTTACACTTCCATTATTTAATATGCCCTCTGGAGTTTTGGATGTGGCTCAGGAAAAAAAAAATTAAATACACTTCTTACATAGGACCCTAATTTCCTTGGATGTGCTTAAAAAAACTTAGTGTTTTACCTTTTGCATTTCCCATTAGTCAATATTAGCTACATATTCATGGGTGGGAATTTAAATTGAATACATCTTGTTAAAAAAACATACTGGGGTGACTTTTTTTAAATGGGTGTGCTTCCAGTGATCTTTCCCTCTTGGGGAACTGAGAGGGAAATGTATAACAGTAGGAGTTGAAAGAAAAAAACAATATTACTTCTGAGTGTGGCAGATTAGTCTCCATTGCATATTACTTTTTCCACCCTTCAATACTGTTCTTTCTAGCTTTTATCTGAACCAAGTAGCAAGGCAAGCAGCCCACTGAGAGATCAGGCAGCAACCATTGTAGGAAGGAATTTCCCAGATGATTTGGGAGTGGTGCTGAATTCAGCTGACATCCTTAGGGTTCTTATTCCTGCATTTATTCCATTATCACTCCATGGAATGCTAATTATTATGGTTCAGATACTTTGCTAGATGTTATGATAGGTATAAGAAAAAAATCAAACACAATTCTTGCCTTTGTTCCATTTGATAAACATTTGTTATCTACAGGCAAAACAATTTCAGATCAGCCCCCCCGGGGTCTCTACAGCCTGGTATAGAAGACATCCTGAGTAAATGACAAAGGGTGTTAGAAAAGCAGAACAAGTTGTGCTGCTGTCATACAAATGGAGGTTCTGAGTCCCCTGGGAGCACCTACATAGGTACTAACTTAAGTGGGTATGTGCAGAGGGCAGTTTGGAATTCCCAGGAGTGAAAAACATCTATGCTGAGATCAGAAGCAGGAAGTTAAATTAGGCCTTGGAAGTTTTGTATTTTTGGGCTACAAATGGAGCTTGTGCCATGGATTGTGTGAGGAGTGAATTACTGAATAGTGCATTGGAGGAACTAAAGGAAAGTTCTAAGTCAAGTTAGACAGTTTCTTTTTCTCATTCAGTTAGTGAATTTTAGGATTGCTCTTAGGTGACCATGGCTGTCTGTCTTTAGTGACTGGAAGCCCTGGGCTGCATTTTGAGTAACTTGTCACTTATTGTCCACATCTCACTGTGGTGGAGGGAAGCCCCTGGGAGGCAGAGGGTGGGGAGAAGAGAGAGCTCAAAGAGTAAATTGTTTGGGATGGAGGTAATATAAAGAACCAGCAACCTATAAAATATTAATTGATGATAAGAGGAAAATATCTCCACAACCAAGGAATAATTGAGCTCCTGAGAGTGAACATGGATTGTGTTTCAGCCTTCTTATCAGTCATATTAACAGCTTGCTAGGAATGAAGTTTAGCTGCTGGTTGAAGTCAGGGGATTTAGAAGGTGGGATTTAGGGCAGGAGTGTTTTTGTAGTTATGGAGAAGAGATAGTGCTAAATTATTGAGCCTGAGAGTGGGTGTTAGAAGACCTGGATACTCAAAGGTTCTGCAGAATGAAGTGGGGTGAGGTTTTGAACTACAACGTCTTTCATCCTGTGATTACCCAACACCAGTCAAGTTGGCAATTGTTCCCTTCATATGCCATTGAGAGTAGAAGTTTTGTCATTTCTGAAGTAGGAAGTTCTTGGAGCAGTTGGGAAGCCATTCAATTCCCTGAGAAAAGAAACTACAGAGTCAGAGAGGTGAGATTAGGTTGGAATTTGGAGTGAGGTATGACAGAATAGTTCTAGAAGGTCCTCAGGAGTGGATGTTCTGTCACAACTTTCATGGAACAATGCACTAAATCGATAGCCTTCATAATTTTTAGCCTTCATAATTTTTTTAAAATCATTTTGGTTAGAGCATTTCTGCTTTTATTCTTTTAAAGAAATGTATAAAAATTGAGTGCCCCTTTAGAGAAGCTGTTCACTCATAGGAAAAAAACTTTGATGCCTTTCTTCTATGATGAGGCAACATTTTTCTTTAAGTTTTGAGGTATAGAAACTGGAGAAGAGAACATATTTGACCACATTCATATTGAAAAACCAGTGGCAAAGTCATAAATAGAAAGAATAACTCTAGGAACTAACCAGATAATAACAGAAACAGAAGGGAAACAAATAATAAGAGTTAAAAAAAAACTCCACAAACGTATACCCTTCAGTCAGATTAGCCATGCTGGAATGAAATCTTTGCAAGCTGGCTTGGACTAATGGGTGCTAAATACAACATAGATGATTTCCACATGCATGGGAAATGAAGCAACTATCCAGTATGAATTTCTATGCTCTAGCATGAGTGTTCACTCACTGGGCACTTCTAGGAGAATGCAGTCCTTATTTATTGCAATCTAGGGAAGTCCAGTCATCTTGTTCATATGTGAGAAGCTATAGTACATCTTTCACATTTACTGTTCCCTCTGAAGCTTTCTACTTCACAACCTCTCTCCTTTTTCCCTGTTACTTTTAAATTTTTCATACTTTCTTGAGCATCTCTCAAGGAATTGCAAATTCTGGTTTGAACATGATTAATTTAGCATGTGGCCTCCACCAATGGTATGCTTTGCCGTCCATCCTCCTTATACAAGGCTGCTTCTTCCCTTGGCTCTTAGGATGAAAAGTGAATTAAGGCAAAGGTCCAAGTTGTTCAGATGTGCTGCTTGAAAATGAATTTTTACTGGCAGTGCCACAAAGTCAAAAGTGTGGTGTTGCAAAAGTGATAGTACAATATTGAGCGGATGTTATTTTAGTTGTGAAGCTCAGTCACCCCATTTTTCTCTCTCAGTTTGCCAGGAGAATATCTATTACTCTTTATTTGGAGGTGAAAGGCAAAAACATAGACACTTCTTTTTCCTAAAGTCTACCTTTATTTTGTTCAAGTTTTTCACATCTTCTTTATTTCATCAAGTTAATATTTTCTATATGAAGGTTACCTCGCTCTACTGTTGAAAGAAGAGGTATGCTCATTTCCCTTGTTAAAAATCTTTTAGTAGAACTTAATCCAGCTGAGGCATGAAGGCCGATGCCCTCCAATAACAGATGGTTCCAGGGACACTCACCTAGGAAGTTTCCTCCAGAATATTTTTTAAACTTGGGCCATTTTGTTCCCATAATTTTCCATTTATGAAGATGGGTAGTGAACAAGATATTTGGGTGATATTTTGAAATCTCCTTTGAGGATACCTGTTGTAATTTAATTACTTGCTTGTCTGAAAACATGCTGTTTGTGTAAGAGATGTAATGATCAAGTCTCCAAAGTATATAGCACCTAGTATATAATTAGGACATAATCCATGTTAGTGACAAAGATGAGTAGGTAGTGGAAGAGAAGGGGATGGAATGCTGGGTCTCGGAAAATATCACCAAAACAACCTTCTGATAAGACAGAATTGAGTTTACCTCATATTGTGGTAAGGGAGGCTTACCTCTCTAGTATCCTAGTAGTGAATGGATTTAGCAAAATTAGGGGGTGTGAAATAAGTTGAGTCTTTCAAAGTTGGAAAGTTAGTAGAGATTAGAAGAGATGGAAAATAGAAGTAGGGGAAGTGTGACAAGAGATTGGGACTGAGTAAAGATCATGATGTGATAGTTTAAGATTGAGGGAGAATTTGGAAGGTTATGAGGTCTCAAGTCATGGATTGAAGAGTTTAACATTTTGATGCTCACGTAAGCAGGGCTTTTCAGAAAGATCCTGAAATGAACACAATATTCTGCAGTTATTTTTTCCCCCTTAGGCAAGAGTTTTCTGAAGCAGTAAAATAATGTCAATGAGGTCAGTAAAGTAGTAAAGTTATATCAGTGAAAATAGCCAATGGGAAAGCCATAACAGCATAAAGATAAGGATGACTTTGATTCTTTTTCCTTCTCATTTCCATTTCTTTCTTATTCTGGCATTTCCAACAGGAATCCACTCCCTATGAGGGAATTTTACAGTACGTTTAATAGTCTGTGTTGATTTGAAAAAAAAAAGTAGTTGTGCCAAAGAAAACATGCTTCAAGCCCCCTTTATTTTTTAATTTTTTTTATGGGAAGAAAACAAGTTACAGATAGGTATACATATTATAATACCATAATTACAAAATTATAAACCATGCAAAATAATATATTATTTACTCATATGTGTGATTTAAAAGTTTCAAGTACCACAGGAATGATAAACATCAAATTCAATGTACTGATTATTGTTTAAATGCTGACTCTTCATAGAGGGTATGATCACAGAGCTGGAGAGCTCCACGTCCTTCAGAGTCTAGCTTCTCTGTGAACACGTGCAAATCTCCCTGTGAGGTACTAGGAATTGTTGCTCTTTTACCTTCCATCCCCAAACTGTGGGCTCCTCAGAATAGGAGTTTCATCGTCTCTATTTACAAACTGCCTTTTTATATCATTTACCCATTTCTTGATTGTGGCTTGTATTAAAAAAACAGAAAGAGACATGTCCACAAAATGGCAGAACAAGGAGACAGAGCAATCACTCTCCTGAAAAATTTAGCTTAAAAGAAGGAAAAAGGACTGATTGAGAGAACATCCTGGAAGTCTGATGTCACTATGGTGAAATATGTTTACAATGATATAGGGCAGGGGACAAGTACTGCTGGAGCTACAGGAAGCCATGTTGGTCACAGATGCTTTCATGCTATCGGCTGGGCAGTCCAGGAAGATGTCAAGATTTGAAGCTGAGGGCAGAAACAATAGAACTATAAGTGAGGAAAGTTGTTCCAAGGTCACTTACAGAAAGGATGAGAAAGGGAAGAGAGGACAAGGAGAGGAGGGAGACCAAAGAGAGACAAACAACCGGATGATAGTGAATCAGGAAGTGATGATATAAGAAAAGATTGTGAGAGAGGGTAGTCAGTAGGGGTGCAGGAAAGGTAGGCATCAAAGGCAGTGTAGAGATCTAGCTGAGATGGTGGT
>PVHY01021879.1:0-23235 GCA_004024945.1 Uropsilus gracilis
ACCTGATAAATAACCCTAAGGCTTAATGATACAAGAGCTAATGTGTGGCTATCCGTGAGGCATAAGTTTGAGCTCTAAAGAATTTTTTTTAAGTTTTTTTTTTTAATCTAGTTTGCAAGAATGTCTGAATCTCTTAAAATATGTCTTTTGGTCATACCATGCCAAGTAGAATGAGTAAGCAGGTAACGATACAAGGATGCTGTGAGGAAGAAAACACCTTAACTATGCTATGTATGATCAATTGAAAAGAAAATGAATGAGACGTTTTCAGAGTCATGCTATGATAAATTCTATCTCTTACAATCAGTATTAATTACAAAACCGTTTGACAATTTGGGAATTTAATTCACCTGAGTCCTGATAAATTATAGATGATCTATCAAAAGTTTATACAATCTTTGGACTTTAAAAGCTAATTTAAAACAAATAATGGTTGCTTCTAACAACAAGCTGTATTTTCAGTGATAGATACTGCAGTTTATATTATATAAGAGGAATAAAGCTGATATTTTTCTGCATCTTCCTGAACATCACAGAAATTGCCGTATTTGTTTTGCACAGAAAGCATTGCATTAGGTCTTCTCCCAAAGCAAGAAGAAAACAGGGCAATTTTTTGCAGTTAGAAAGAATATAACCCAGAATTCTATTTATAATTAGTTAATTTATTAAAGGTTTGCTAATATAATTATAACTTTAAAGAATTCAATTTAATTTAATAACCTAGTGTGTCAATAAATATAGAAATACTAGCAAATCATGTAATCATAAAAATTTTTAATCACTGTATACAAATTGATAAAGTTTTTCAATCTGAGCATGTACAGACATATCAATATAAATTCATCTTCTGTGAGGCCCTGTCAGTACAAACCAATATATGCAATTACACTGTAAAATAACAATGGGGATATCTGAAGCTACTGAAAACCAAAATATTTGGGAAACCTGAGCCCATTCTTACTTCTCAAGGATTAAATCTAATTGATTTTAATAGTTTATTTATTTATTTGTTTGTTTGTTTTTACTAACATTCTACTCTCTCAAACAATGACTTAAGTGAATATTTGGGTATCAGAGGATGAAGCATGGAAATAGATAGGAAGAAGAGGAAATTCAAGTGAAATTGTAAACAAGCAAACATCAACATATAACTACTAATACTATTATTAATAATGACAGTAGTATTCAGCAGATAGCTAGGACTATTATGAACAATAATCAATGTTTGAGAGTTTACCTGAATAGATATTATGCTCATTATTTTATACAATAGGACTTTGAAAGTCTTACTTGAACGACCTTAAACAAAAAGAAGACTGTATGAAATAATAATTAGTAAATACAATTAAGTCTTAAAACAACCAGGAATAAAGTTCCACCGGACTTTCTTCATTTTGATATTTTAGCTGTTACTTTCTTGCCTTCTTTCCCTATAACTGAGGACAATTTTTCTTCGAGGTGCTGAGGGAAAAGATTTCCAAGTCCTTGAGGTTTATATCTTCTAAAATTTGTCACCAGATAAAAGGATTCACTAAACCCCAACTCCACATATTTGGAAAAATTCCTAAGAAGGATTCTATGGGTTTTGTACAAAACTAACTGTTGTTAGAGTGTCTAAAACTTACATTATTAATGTATTGTGTGTCTACCCTGAGAACAACTAGCATAACCACATGCTCTTTTTGTTTTGCTTCATTTTTTTTGTTTGTTTTGTTTTATCGGATCTCATGTTAAAGTACATCTAAACTTGGTGGGATTGGGTCAAGGAAGAGTACCATATAAAATATGGGTAAAGCCTGACTATTGTGATGGAAATAACACCTACATTTTTCCCATTTTGATTTCTGATTTTCATTAAGACTCATTCCACAGCAAATAGAATTTTACAGTATAGAGAGGAAAAGTGTCCTCACATAATTAGTGAGTGAGTGATATCTACTGTTATCCACACATAAAACCATTCTTAAGTCAGGAGACAGTTGATCTTCTTTTACTGTTTCTCAGGGAATCCCTGTACCTTGTTTTGCACCAACACATTGGAAGCCAGTATTTGTAATAAAAGAAAATTATCAGGTGCCTGTAATGGTTCAAAACTTGATCTTGAACTAGTTAAGCAGATTTGTTAATTCTGTGAAATTTTACTTGATTCTACATGTTTAATCTATGTAATTTTTTGAAACATCTTATACTTTAATTAAAATTTGATATGAAAAATCTCTAATGTTCAAATAGGGTTTACTTTCCAAATTAATATATTTTTCTTATTTTGAATATTGGTGTTCAATATTTGCAGCTTTAATCAAATGTACTATTAATAAATGCCATGGGGACAGTTTTCAGACTACTTTAAATGATGTGAGCCTTATGATGATAGGAGGTACATTATGTTTTAAAAAGAAGCTTTTATTCAGTTAGAATATTGTAGAGTGAATAGAGAAAACAGACAGCTAGACGCTGTTTGTAATCTGTCGAATATTGTTTTGCAAGGGAAAGAGAATATTGCATCTTTCAATGCAGTAGTTGCATCAAGATCTGCGTATGATGGTTAATTCTTCATGACAGGGCAGAATTCCTGGTACGCAGATGGACTCATGAAAGATCTGGAATAGATAAATGTTTAGAAAACATCAAGTATTCCCAAATGCCTAAGTCATTTGGGAAGAAATTGACAAGGAACATTAAGGCATTAAAGAGCATCTTCAAGTTGTAAAGGATATATAAAGTGAAATTGAAAATTTGAGCATGGTTTTGAGGTACCAAACAGAAAATGATTGCTTTAAGCTCTGCAGAAATTCATTCTTCCTTCCCAAAATGATGGATAGATATAGTATGCTTTGTTACTGAGGAAGTGAAAAATGGAAATTTGATGGATATAGATGAATAAACATGAATTTTTGGTATGATAACTTAGATTGTGAGCTAATGACAATCTTTGGATGAATCTATCCCAAGTAACTTTTGTAACATGAGAGTTCATATGTAAAAGAAGTCTGGAATCATCAGATAATTTTGAGTAACCTACTATGATAAGGTAGTCATCTATAAAATTTCATATTCTTAACTCTTGTGATAATTCCCAGTAGTTTTAAACAAGCTGTTGAGTCTTCATTTCTTTTTATAATGTACATGTACTGTGTACTCACAGAAGTAATCAGTAATAAATCCAGGAATGAAATTTAGATATAATATTTTTACTATTAATTAATATGCATTTGTTATTTTGTTAATGCTATTCCTATTAAAATGTATGGATTCAAACACTTAGTCAATTTTTCATCAATCCAGTGTCATATATGGTTGAATTTCTTCATGGAGTAGGAAAACTTTCCTCATTGTGAGTCAAAATTGAGAAGTCAATATAAAACAGCTATAGATATTCACTTGTAAGAAAGTAAAAAATTAATTACATGGCAGAAAATTCAGAGACAAAGTTTATATACTGCAATGAATGTAGTTTGTAGTATAAAGTTAATATAATTTTTAAATATTTAAAAGTAGAGGGAACTATTAATCATGTTAGAATGTGCTAGAAATATGAACATGACCTTCATAGAAACATACGCAAATAGAACTTTAATACATTAAAGATGCTAAACCTCACTTATAATAAGACAGATGCAAATTAATACTTCACTGAGATACCATTTCTCACTTATGAAACTGGCAAAAAGTCAAAATCTGCACAATTTACTCTGTTGGCAAAGCTGTGAAAAAACAAACTCTCAGATATCGCTAGTGGGAATACATAATGGTGTATTACTTTTATGAAGCGCAATTGGCAATATGTATATATAATATATTTCATATGTTGCAAATTCTATATATACTATATATAAATATATATATACAACTACAGAAATATATATCACATAAGTATATATTATTACATATATATGAATTATAGTTGCAAAATTAAAAAATACTCTTCTGTAAACCAGTAGCTATAATAAAAAACAAAACAAAAAAAAAACATGCTAAAGACAGCCCGAAAGCCCACCAAATTCAGCACAATAAGTAAATTATAAAATATCCACACTATAGTTAAGAGAAAATATAGTTGGAAAAATAGAATGAGGTATATTTGTATATTCTCAAACTGAAGGATATTCCACACACAAGTCATGCCTCCTGGTATCTTTCTTCTTCCAACTTGTTTTGCTTAGCTTAATGCCCTTCATTTCCATGTATGGTCTTGAGAAAGGTAAGATTCTATCTTTTTCGATTGCTAAAGTGTCCCATTTTGTATATAATGCCACATCTTCCTGATCCATTCATCTGTATTTGAGCACTTAGGTTGCTGTCTTTGCTATTATAAATAGCTTGTTTGTTGTAAGTAGTGCTGCAGTGGACTTAGGAATGGGCTTGGCAACAGAGTGCATGGTTCCCTTCAAATCAGTGCTTTTCTATTCTTTAAGTGGACTCCTAGGAAGAGAATTGCTGCATCATATGGTAGATCCATTCCTAGTCTCATGAGAAACCTACCTACTCTTTTCCATAAAGGCTGGGCAAGTTTACATGCCCATCAACAATGCATGAGGGTTCTTTCATTTCCACAATTTTGCCAGCACTTGTTTTTTCTGGTCTGTTTGGCCTGAACCATCCTCAAAGTTGTAAGGTGGTATATCATGGTGTTTTTCATTTGTATTTTCTGACAAAACATGAGCATAATTTTGAGCTTATTGGCAATGATGGTATATCTTTTTTTAGAAAAATGCCTAAATTTAGTTCTCATGCCATTTTTTTCTAGTTGAGTTCTTTATTTACTTTTTGTTTTGTTTTGAGTACTTTGTTAATCTAAGATATCAGTTCTTTGTCAGATACAGAGTGCAACTATTTTCTTCCATTTAGTATGGTGTCTTATTTAATGATGATTTCTTTGTACAGAAACTTTTTAGTTTGATATAGTTTATATCAAAGTTTATATTCTCTATATTTTTTTGCTGTTGGAGATCAATCTGCAAAGTTATTTATGAAGCCTATTATAATTTGAGTGTACATTCCTAATGAGGTATATCCTAAGTGGTTTATGTTTAAGAACAAAATAAGTGCCAAATATATTAATGTTTCCATTTGCTTTTCTGTTATTGATGTTATTCTTATTCCAAGACAACAGTGTCTATCTTGTGGAATGAAGGTTTTTTTTTTCCTTTTGATACCTTTAATAACTGATTTTGACCTGGAAGAAAGGGAATACAGATATAAGATGGAAAATGGTAGGTGAAAACTCTGAAATTCAGGATTTGAATTCAAAGCATCAATGTGAATTCAGAAAGCATTCCCTGGAGGAAAAAAAAAATTCTACCCCTGTCCCTGAATAATCTAAGCAATGACTAAATAAGTGGCAATAAATAACCATAGTGCCCAGATTATGTCTTCACTTATCATCTGCTAAAAGGAATCAGGGCATCTTGCAAACAAGTAATTTGAGTTCTAAAGCAGGAAATGTATAAGATGAACAAGGAACATCTTGTCATGTAGGAAGTGGGGAACATTTCAAATTCTATTTCAGTAGAGTTGAGAGGATTCAGGAATTAGTTAAAGGAAGCTCAGCCTAGCCCAGGTTGAGATATTGTGATAATCAAAGTCAATAATATAGTGAATTTATGCCTTTAAGTTAGTTCTTGATCATTGAGTAAATAATAATATTATTTTAAAAAAGGATATTTGCTCTATCTCTGAAACAAGGAAAGCAACTTATTTTGAAAACAGTAAATTAAACTGAAAGTTAAATACTTATCTTGATTTGCTACCAAAAATATAACTCTAGTATTGAAATTATTGAAGAGAGAAGATTGTCCCCTAAGAAATCACACTCTGATCATGTCTGGAGAGTTCACTGCCAATCTACAGGAAATGTAGGAAACAAACAAAAGTGCTAATCAACACCATAGTGATGCATTTAACACAGTCTAGATTGTGGGAAACTCTAGAACAAACACAATTTCATGAACAAATTAATTTCAAGGAATAAAAAATCATGGAGGCAGAACCTTTAAGTTAAAACATAGTCATTAGACATCTCAAAGAATAATAATAAATAATATTTTTAAATTGTGTTTTAAACAAAAGCATGTGTGTATAGAAGTGTATGCAGAAAGGGGAAAGAAATGTGTGTGATTATTTGTGAAATTTGAATACCAACTGGGCAATTGATGACATTAAGAAATTATTACGATCATGTTAGCAGTAATAAGTCCATGGCTAGGTTAGCAAGGGTCCTTAACTTTAAGAAATACCTACAAAGATATTTATGAAGTGATATGATGTCCTGGATTTCCTTAATGTTTCCTGGATGAGAAGTAGATGGAATGAAACAGAACTGACAATGAGTTGGAGGTCAGTGATAAGTTCATAGGGGTTTAGTGTGCTAAACCTGCGCTTTCAAAAATAGTTTTCATTTTCTATAAGAAAAGGCTAAAAATTCAGTTTTATCTAAGGTAAACATGCATATGTGGTGGCTCTTTCATAAAACTGGAGCTTAAAGAGTTCGATCTCTTTTTCATTTCTCTCCTCCCCTCCCCCCACCCAAGAGCTGAATCTCTCATGTTATGAGGCCATACACTCCTCTACCAAATATCATGCAAAATTATGTAGTGTGTGTCCTCTGAGTTTCTTTTCATTTGCAAAGCAAGATTTGCAAAACTGAAATGAGCTGTCTCAACCATTTTTCAATTTAATTTTATATGCAGTGTTTTTCTGGAACCATATTAAAGGACTATCAGAAACATTCTATTTTATGGATCAGATAATAATCCTATTTAGGAGTCAAAGGAGAACCAATGAGGGTGACCATGACCTCAAATTAAAAAGTTGCACCTATATTTCCACTATAAAAAGGAAAATAATAGAACAATACCAATATGAAGGCTTAGTCCAAGTCATTTATGGGTCAGTCACATTTTTCTCTTCTTTAAGCAGATCCTTTAGGAAAAGCTGTGAATTTCAAATAAGAACTAAGTGAGTCACTCACACATAAAAACTCTCTATCAGATTATCTGGTAAACTCAACTCTCAAAAAAAGTCTTCTTTTACAGGAATTAAGGGTGAGAGAGTTTGACATTTATTGCTAGAATGATTGATTCCTTCATGGAGAACTGACAACACCATCTTTTCTCACTGTTACTAATTTAGAAACCAGTGGATCCTCAGATGTGTTTAGCTTTTAAATCAATATTTAAATTTATTTTAAAAAGCTACGTTTAAAAAGATAAGACCATTATGAAAAATGGATTTCATATGAGAGAATAGCTTTTTGTTCAATATTTTTAATATATTATAGCTTAAAGGAAACCTGAAAAGTATCTCTTTGGCCTTTTTCATTCATCTTGCTTATTTTAAGAACAAAATATGTTAGAAAATCTCCTTTCTTTAACTCCAAAAATTTTGAGAATGATAATACAGAGTCAAGTGTAATGCAATTTACAAGAAACTAAGTTGAAGTTAAATGGAAACAGCAAGTTCGGTTTTTGTTTTCTTTTCTTTTTCTTTCTTTTTTTTTTTTTTTTTTTTTTTTTTTTTTTTTTTTTTTTTTTTTTTTTTTTTTTTTTTGTTCTGGTAACAATGATTTAGGAAACTGCATAAGATTCCGAAGTAGGGGATCACCTTCTTCAGTTATTGTTACCACACTTCACACCAACCATAGATACCTATAGTCCTCCACCACAGTGTTCCACCTCCCCTCTCACTCTCTGGTTGCCTCAGATTTTTAGGCTTTGTTATTGGTATGACTCAGTCCCTTCTTTTTGTTTCTCTGTATATAAGTTACACTTCAGTATTTGTCTTTTTCTGGTTTATTTCATCTAACATAATCAGGTTTTAAGATATAATGTTGCCCATAGGATTTTACTAATATATAATATATTTACTAATATATTAATACTCCAATTTAAAGGAGGAAAAGTGAAAAATGACACTCTTATTCATAATTTTATTTACTATAACATCAGATTTTTATTTGGAGTGTTAATTTAGAGCTAACCTGTTTGCTTTTCTGTCATAAGCATTTCCATTATATTAACAAACACTGAAATTTATGCGAAAACTATTTCTTGATGGATATAAAAAACACATTTATTTATGTCTATGTATTAAACAATGTAAATTTGATATTCAAATACAAATAAAACTTATAAATTAGTAGTTGTAAAGTTTAAAATGGAAGGAGATATATTCTGGCTTGTCTGCAAGCTTCAAAATAATCATGAGAATGTGTGGATGTAGTTACTTCTGACTAATAATCACCTGACTTGTGTAGATAGATAGTCCTATGAATTACCAATTCATAATTATTCACATCTTAGAAATTTTATAAATTAATTCAAAGTAAAACAACTATAGTTTCTAACTTTACTACATAAAGGAAGTGGAATAGAGTCCATAAAGATTCATATTGTCATTTTACAGTTTTCCAAAATGATCAGTTCTCGTTTCAATGAAAGAATTTCACAAAAGGTCCTCATTTCTACAGTAAGAGAGATTTCAGTTCTAACTATTTGATATACCACTTACTAGCTGAAGAGGATTATATACCATTGATCCTATTTCATTACCACTACCTATATCACTGCCTTTACCATAAGATTTTGTATTTTCTATGACAATTGGTAGAGAATACAGCCCTGCCCATCAATGTTTGTTCAACATGGTATGAGTCATTGTCTCACAGAACAATGCTCACATGAAACTGTTCTCAGATTAGAGCTCAACTCAGTCAATCCACTAAGTTTAGATAGACCAAAGCCATATGGGAGACACAGGAGTGGGGGGGGGGCAAAACAATGATTATTTTATTTACCTTTTTTAGTTCTTGTTTTGTTATGGAGAATTACAGAGACAAATAGTGACTAATCCAGACATTGGTCACAGAAATTAGATACTGTTGCAAGATAAAACTAAAGTGTGTAACAGGTTAGGGATAGAATAAGAGTATAGAAAAACCAGTACCTAATGCTGGAAAAGAATTTAACTATGTGTCCCAATATCCTACATAATAAAATTGGAAGAAAGACAGCTAACTCCTAGAGACTGTAGTAGGTGATGTGTGTCAGCCTTGCATGGAATGTATAGAATCAATTTCAAATTTTACTAGTAGACATTTTAATACAAATTATATTAAAAATATTAAAAAGTTAATGGTTGAAACTGAAAATTATAAAGTTGCATCCATGGGCCTCCTATGTAAGCACTAGTTTAAAGACATCCTACGGCTCATGTAGCAATATTGCAAAAAAAAAAGAGAGAATAAGCAGGTCCTGTATCAAGCTCCTTTATCCCATCAACCCACAATAAATTAATGCAATTCAAATATTTTCTCAATCCATTCTTTTTCTTGTGACTAGGATTTAACAGATGATTTATTAACATTTATTAAACACTTATCACGTGCCAGTAAATGTGATGAAAGACATAAAATTTAACCCCATGACAAACTCAGCAGTAGCTATGATACTTCCAGTTGGTAGATGAAGAGAACAAGACACAGCAACCAAGGTAATCGCCTCATAGTTACACTTCTAGTAGGTGAAAGGACTACAATTTGAACCCAGAATCAGCTCATTAGCTAGTTCCTGTGCTTGTCTACTGTGCTTTGCTGAAGATTCCTGAAACTCAGAAGTCCTCACACCTCATTGTTCTTTGAAGTCAGCTGGGGAGTTTTGAAAATATACTGATTCCCTGACTTACATTATCCACAGAATGAACTGAGATCAGCAATGTCTTAAATATTACATGTAATTCTAGAACATATGTCTGAAATCCTCCAACAAGAAAGTAGGAGGTGGTACTCATGCAGTGAGTGAGGGTGAGAGCCTGCTGCTTCATTCAGGCTACACAGGTTTAATCTCAGTTCTGCTGTATAACAATGCTCTGATCTTCATTTTTATCATCTGTGAAATGGGGATTTTAACTGGTTACCTCCTAGAACTATTATGAGAACTGCATTTTTGTGAAGTGCCTGGAACAGTGTCCGAATACAGTAACTGCTACATCAGTGATTCTTGAAAAGACTTAGAAATAACTTGATTCAAATGGAAATGACTGGCTTATGCTTTGTAGTATTGAGAAAACTGCTTCTCTATACCATAGATTTCTCATCGATAAATGAAACTGAGTTTTTTCCCCATTGCTCTCTCTTCTGTTTTATTTGAGTTTAATATTTTCAGTATAAAAATATTCGACCATGATGGTATATCCTTTTCTATTTTTTGAAGTATTTTGAGAAATTTGAACATATATATATATATTTGAAGTCTAAGATAAATCCTGCAAGTTTTCACATTTGGAGTAATTTTTAAGTGACTCACAAGTCATAATGGGGTTCACAGAAAATATTGCTTTTCAAATTTGGTAGCTCACAAATTGCATAGTAAACATGGCGTTTGGGTGGATATGTAGAACTTAGGATATCTTGAATTTTAATCAACCCACTTATAAAATAGCAGCAGAACAGATTGTAGCTGAAAAGTGATAATTTTGCTCTTTAGGGAAGATTTTTATTGAGTCATATAATTTTTTCCCTATAAAGGAAAATACAGGATCTAATATTATTCAGGTCTGGGCAACTTCCCAGCAAAATTTGCTGAGACTAGAAGACCTGTGATAGCTTTCATTTTGTGGAGGTGGAATAATTTCAATTTGGAAGTATCTGCAAATATGGCGGGGGGAGCAAATTATTTCCAGATCCAATTTGAAAGACAAAAACTTCATGCTCTGTGTTTTCTCTAGCTGATCTATTTGGAGTTATTCAACACAGATAAAGGTAATAAGTTGAAATGTGTGCTTTGCTGTATTTATTCCAGGAAGGTATATTTCTATAGACATCCACACATTGTTTTGTTATGGTCCAGATTTCTATATCACATCATGATATTTCATAAATATTTATTCAGATAATGTATCCTCAAAGAGACAACAGCCTTTTTGAGGCTTCTGTCTGTATTTTCCTCAGATATAAACGAGTGTATATGTGGGTTTCTGTGCTGTGTGGTCAGATAACACACTTTTTTCTGAGAAAATAAATAATTGGTATGCAAAGCTTGAAGGGATTGATAAGCAGAAGGATTGATATCACAAGGAAGAAAGAAAAATAAACACTTTCAAAGTGTCCTATCAGCAATTCTTTCTGAAAGATTCAGGTTTTTCAACTAAGATCCTTATGCAATGTAGGAGAAACAAGGCTTTTCAGATAATCACCTTATATGCCCAAGAAGTCAGGGTCAGCATGGAGAACAATATTTCATGGTGCTGCATCAGTACTGAAGTAGAACCTTTTCCACTGTACCATCTAGGTGCCCTGGGAAAACTAACTGTATGAATGAATCAAAGAAATACAAGGCTGAAGAGCATTCTGGAATGAAATATTCTTGACTGAATATGACCCTACTGGAGTTGTCTGCTTTTCTTCTTCCTTAAGAAACTACTTTAGTAAGTTAGCTATCCCTAGCAATGGCACTGAGAAGAGCAAAGACAGGGTCATGTTTAAACATGACACATAATAATTATATCTCAAACATATTTGCATTTTGGTGGGTGTGGAAGGAATGAACAAATACAGTGCTATGTTGTGCAGGTTTTAGCTATGACACTAGCACTTAGCACTGGAGAAAGTAACAGAGAACTCAGATTGTTCTGGAGCAACCAGAACATAGTAATCCTGAATATATTGCTGAGATTTATTTTAAAGAGACTGTCACTTTGGACACATCAAAGTATTCCACTATGCACTGCAGCAGTACAAAAGAAGAAAGTTTTGTTGTTTTGTTTTGTTTTTCGGACTAGTTTTGTGTCCCTAACAATTCTGGTATTATCGTAGCAGGAGCAATACCAGCATTAAAGCACTCTATGAAAATCCACCATCAGATGAAAGTTGATGGCCTAATGTGTATCAAAAATTGTGTCCAACATCTGTATTTTGTCACAATGAAAGAGGTTCTCTAAGCTATACAAGAAGAGTCAATAGAAATTGATGCTTCCATAGCATGACTCTGGAGACTCCAACAATTTGGATAGTTCACACAGGGAAACTCTGACAGTAACCTTATGTGACTGAAAATACTTAACTTAGATGACCTTCTCAGTCCTGTCAATCAAATATCTATGCACAGCATTGGAGGACCACTCAGGATCTCTGGCATGGTCTCTTAACTCTTCTATCCTATCTGAGTTTCCTTCCCCCTACCTTTAAGAGTTCTAAATTTATTATCTTCATTTATTAAAGGATTCATTTATCCTTTATAATAACTTAGGCATCCCTAAATTCTGTCCTGCTCTTTTTGGATCTCCTATTTCTCTTTTTATTCTCCTAAAGAATCATCATTAAATGACTTAATAATATACCCAAATGAGTAGGGAGTTTGAGGTAATTATCAACTTGATTACAACATCTTACCTTTGTTATTTGGTTGTTGCTGCATCTTTCTCTAACTCTTCCAAAGAAGTGATGCATATTTATTTCTTTCTTGATATTCTCTGTATACACTCCAATTATAATACTCATGATATTATGATGTGATATATATTTATTTCCTACTAAACATCAATTCTTTAAAAGTAGGAGCTATGTCCTTAATTTTAGTCTATGTTTAATACAGTGACAAATCTGTTATGGGTTTTTTGTTCAAAGCCATTGAATAAAACTATTCATGGCTACTTCATGGATAATTTCAATTAACAATAATCAATATGTTTCCTTTGTATAACCATTATTCTTTGAATTATTATTTAGCTACTATATAGATAATGGCAACAACTTAAAGTACACAATTGATATTTTAGTATAGTAACCAGCCAATAGTATCTGCCCATTAGTCACTGCTCAGAAGTCCACAACTGCCATAGATTAAAGAGATAAACTAAATTACATGAGATTTGACTTGAAGTAGGTACAGGCTTGAGGACAAGACAAACTTATACAATTGTAAGGATCCTCCTTAAAAAATTAAATAAATACCAAATCCCAACTTGGTACAGGATTGTGGAAGTGGTATAGGATTATGAGGACTCAAAAGCTTAGGTGCCATTTGTTTAAATGATACTAACAGTAAATAAATCCCCATCACAGGCAAGTATAGAATTATCTTTACAGAACAAAGTGTAATGTATTTTTCTCAATTTATACAGTTTCAATATAAGAACTATTCATATATAGAATGCAGGAATCTAGTAACTTTTTATGAGGGGAAAGAGATAACCAGCTTAAGAGCTTTTGAAAATATTTATTTTTCAGAAATTTTTTGCCTGCTAAGCAAAGTTCTGTTTTCTTTCTTCTTTCCTCCACTGAGTTCTTGATTCTCTTTGTCTCTGTTCCCCACCCGTCCCTTAACTAAGGTAACAATGGTTGACAACATTGTATACACTTAAGGTATACAGTTTTATACTTTGCTATCTGCATGTACTAAGATTGTGATCACTAAACACTGTTTCCCATACAACACCTTACCTTGATCCTTTTAATTGATTTTACCCACTGCCTGCACCATTCCACCCCCCACTCCGTAACGTCTACCCTGTTGTCAGAATGTAGGGGTTGTTTTGTTCCATTTATTCATTTGTTTTGTCTTCTAATGTAAATGAAATCACATGATACATATCTCTCTATATCTGATTATACTTAGCATAATCCCTTCAGAGTCCATCCATGTTGTCACAAATGGCAAGATTTCACATTTTTAGTAGATGAGTAATATTTTATTATGGATTTTCACCATTTTATTATGGATTTTCATGGATTTTCACCATATTGTCTTTACTCACTTAGATATCTATGGACACAAGTTGTTTCCAAATCTTAGCTTTTGTAAACAATCTTTCAATTAACATCGGGATACAAATATATTTTCAAATCAGTGTGTTCATATTCTTCAGATAAATACCCAGAATGTAAATAGCTTCATCATGAGATGTTTCTATTCTATATTATTTTATGGCTTTTCATTCTGTTTTCCTAGCAGCTGAACCAATTGATGTTTTTTACCCATGTTGTCTGAGAGTTCCCTTTTCTCGTACTTACTAACATTTGTAATTTCTTGTCTTTTTGCATAATGGCCATTCTAACAGATGTGGATGTGATATCTCATCGTGGTTTTGATTTGCATTCCCTTAATGATAATTGATGATGTCTGTATTTTCGTGTGTCTATTAGACAGTTTTATTTCTTCTTTGATGTAATACAGGATTTCTTCCTTGCTAAGAGAGAGTATACTTATCTCTTACTGACTTGGTACTGGCTTCCTAGCCTTTATTGTGGAAGCTATTTTTCTGGTTTTCCTATCTACTCTGAGTAAGTGAACCTGTGTTTAGATGTGCATTTTTGTGCCATTGGAAGTAATTTCAGATCCTTTTTACACCACTGTACATTTATATGTAAATAAATGACAACTTAAATACCCTACTATAAATAAACAAGTTAGTGGGAGCTATTCACCTAGGTACCTAACATTTGAAGGAAAAACAAATGGAGCTGGAAAAGACAGAAATCTTTAGAGATGGTAATAATATGACTATTGAACTCTGACCCTGCCATTCCCAGCCTCTGCTCACCTAGTCAAACTCAGAATTACCTATATTGCCCCTTTTGCTGAATTCTAGAGTCAGTGTGAGAGATAGGGGATAAAATTGGCCATTCTACTGTGATGCAGCAAAGTCAAGGCTAAAAGCAAAATGTTTCTTAATTAGAGTTGCAGGAAAGTTGAAATAGAGTGCACAGAAAGTTGAATGTCCACATGGATTAGGTGAGAGGGAGAAAGTCCCTTAAACAGAAAATAAAGCCCCAAGACTGAGAAAAAGCCAGAAATAGATACCTGAAACCAAAGATGCCAGAGAAGTGAAACAGAGAGTGATGGAGAAGCAACCTGGGAGGATCAAGAGTCTAAGATTTACTTACTCGTTCTTCTGGTTGGTGATACATAGGCAGCTTGACTTTATTTAAAGGTCCAGTTAGTGAAAAGACTCAGGTGTGCATTCACAGGGATTTCTGGTCACATGGCATCCGTAAAAGAAACTCGGCATTTCCACAAACTGCAAAAAACCTTCAGAATTAGTTATCTTTTAGTTTGTCAGACTGGCACTATCTTCTTTTGTTCCACTTGTTTAAGAAAAGATGTCCTTGATAAATCCAATCCAACTTCACTGCTCTTTTTCAAGCTCACCTGGGCCTCCTGTTCATTAATAAAAATATGTGTTTTTAATACTCTCACATCTATCTTGCTGCCACAATGAATTTTTAAGTTACTTGAAAATACAGGTTATGCCTGGCTTTTAATATGGCCTTTATCTCTTAGGTAAAGAATTCTGTACATCCAAAACTCCATTTGTTTTACTGTATATGATGAGTGAAGAAACTACATTGACATTTATTATTATTCATTACAAAAGAGAATTCTGAAAGAGCTACCACTGATTGAACATGAAAATTTCACAATGAAGAAATTAAGTGGTTATAGTCTTCTAGCCATAAATAGACCATGAACATAGATTCCAATTTTTATTCCAAATTGAAAGTTCTTTCTTCCGTGCTTCAGGAATTTCAACCAAGTGGTTTTGACTGGAATACCTTAAAGAGCTTATCCACTGTAAGCAGCCACAGCAGTCCAGCACTACTGCAGATGATCTGTCTGTTCAATCTATCAGTCAACATTGGTTGAACAGCTTCTGTCGGCCAACTAGAGTACGTCACTGAAAATTGAATTTGCATTTTAATTAGGTGGCATGTCTGAGACTAGAGTTTATCTCATTGCCTTTAGGGTAATGATGGACAAAGTCAACTTAAAAAGTTCAATGTTAGCTCACAGGATTCTACATCAAGCAAAGCATATGGTGTAGTTCAGATGTTAATGCCACCATGTTAACCCAGCATCAAGTGAACAATGCTTGGATGCACATGGCCAGATCTGGAATCACTCTGATGCCAGCAACAGTGTAGAGAGAATTGGCTTGAGAACCACTGGCGTCTCCCAGCATCATGGTGGCGGCTGTCAGCCTTGGAGATGGTGCCAATTCTAACTAGTCCTGCAGCTGCCTCTGCCTGCTGTGTCTTTTTAAATGTTCACAGCTTTTGCTTTTGGAGCAGGATTTGTAACAGGTGGGATTTGGGGAAACCCAAAAGTTTTGGGAAGTAGATCCAAACCTGAGATAGGCTTGCTGCATCTGATGATAATCAACAGATTGTACATAAATCAATGAAGAATGTGAGCAAATTTGCTCTCTCTTCTCCTAGTCTGTAATTTTGGGCAAATTTAAAAAAAAATCATCTCCTCTGGAAAAATGAGGACAATCACATGTTATAGCCAAGGCTGTATTAAAGATCAGATGCATGTAAATGGAATGATGTACATATAAATAAATGAAAGAAAAAGAAAAAAAAATAAGTTGTTGATTAACATTTCCCATTTTGTTTTACATGAGACTGCAAGGAAATAGGTGACTTAGGGTGTTCTGTATCTAAAAGGCATTATAAAAAGTCTTTAAGAATCTAAACTGAAATTGAAATGAAGTTGATATAAAGGGAACAGCGGCAGGGAGTTTTACTTCATATTTCATATGCACTTTTAATAGTGGTGATATGCTAGTAGGTTTTTACTCTCTGTGTTTCATCTAATTACACAAATGGCATTTGTAATCATGCCACATCTTCCTGATAAATAAATGTTTTTTTTTTCTTTTCTTTAAGATTATCTAAAATGCTGAAACTGACATCCCTGGTTATGCCCTTTTCTTAAAGAGATGCCACAAAATAATCGAATTACCTGGGAAATCAGTCATTCAATGATCATAGGTATAAGACTTTGTGAAAGAACACACTTCTAAGAAAGAGATGAATATTCAGGACTGCTTAAAATAGCCAGGTGCTTAATTCCCTCCTTTCCTGGCTGATACCCCAGTAAAGCTCGGTTTTTGTACCAGTAAACTTCAGAGTAAAATACAGAGATGAGATTTGTAATCAAAATGGCTGTGTTCTAGCCCTGGCTCCACAACTGAAAATTCACAAGTCACCTAATTTGTGAATCCTAACATTCTAATTTGAGTAATTAATTTGGTCTTCTTAAATTTTACACTAAAAATATTTGTAACGGGGTAAAATGAGATGGTAAATTTGAACATCTCATATGAAACTCATAGTTGTATTCTTCATTCAATCATTCATTCTAAATAGCTTAAGGGGGCCAAGGTCACAGAATTTCAAAGCCCAGTGGAGGAGGAAGTTTCCTTAAAATACAGTAAAAATCACAAGGATTCTCAGGGCACATAAAGAATGCCTAACTGCCAGAAAGAGTTATCTTTGCAAGTCCTAAGACATTTTACAAAATTTGACATTTTACAAAATAAGTTAAATACTGATTTATTCTTGTCAGTTAAACAGATCTTGGCTTGCATATCTACCAAACAAAATTTTACTTATGGGTTATCAACCTATTTGTCTTATGTTTAGCTAAGAACTAAAAGAGAAATTTTAATTTCATCCTATGATTCTTTCATCGTTCCTTAAAACAGCAGGGAGGGGAGGTTGTGGGATAACCCCTGGGGAATACAAAGATTGAAATATACGTATATTAAATTATTTACTTGAAGAAAAAAAAACAGTTCAACCAAGAAACTGTTCTGTGAATACGATTCTGTGTCTCTTGCTTTCTTTATTGTGTTGCCTGAAATGTTCCCATTGCTTCTAACTTAGCCTACTATTATCTTCCAATTACTGGTATGAGTTGATATTTTTTCAGCAATATTCTGTGTCAATTAGAGGTCCTCCATACCAGCTTCAGATAATTGGGATGATGGCTTAGCTGCCAGGACTTTGCGACCAATTAGGTTTGACTTTACTGTACTAGGCAGAAGATGGAGTTTCTCTGTCAACTCATCTCTTGCTGTTAGGCAAGATCTGAGACCAAACAAATTACCATGGCAGTTATTGTTAGCAGATTTTCTGTCCAGAATTTTGATCAGACTCAGAGATTTTCAGGAATGCTCAAGAATCCTCATCTCAAACAGCAGCATGTGTGAAGTCAAAAGCTGCATCTTCAAACAGAGCTGTCAAGGCATAGTTAGTTAATACTCAGTTAACACACCTCGGGAAGTGAACTCAGAAACCCTGATCTTAAAAACTACAAATCTGCTGGCTTCTAATTGCTGGATATATTATTGTGTCCCCTTGTAATTTAATAGTGTGTATATGTGTGTGTGTTAATTCAGGGAGAAATTTTTCCATCTCGTTAATCATATCTGACAAAGCAAAGGGGGGGAGCCACCTTTCCTTGCAATGCATAGGCAATAAAAATCCATTTTGGTCTGGTTGTTTCATGTGTAAACAATTTTTTCTTCTTTTTAATTCTATGAAGCTTACAGCTCAAAATGAATATCCAGATTTAGCCATCTGGAGCCAAACTGACATTGCTATATAACTTTTCAGTAGCTTCTGCCCTATTTTTTCCCTTTGAAGCATGTGACTAAGTTATCATTTTTATGTGGCTGTAGAATCAGAGTGGATTTGAGAAATTCAGCTTCTAATAAGCTTTTTATTTAATGACATCATTATTTATAAAATGCTATTGTTTGATGATAAAGTTATAAAAATAGATTTCTTCTCTTTATATGTATCTTTAGCATTTATGATAGGCAGTAAAATATATTTTAAAATTTCCCACATCAGTACTGTACAAAATGTGTTAAGAGGGTGGGAATGATATTGACATAATCCAAGTCCTGCTCTCTTCTCTTCCTTATTTTTGAAAATGGTATGCCCATAATTGAAATTCAACTTAATTGAAATACTACAAATTTTTTAAAACCAAAGTTCTAGAAGTTTGCATTGATTTCTCACTTTCCTTCCCTCCTTTCTCTACATCCAGCCATAAGCAAATTTTGTCAATACTTCTATAACATTATGAAAGCCACCATGTCCTCCATCTCTACTACCAACAAAACTCCCCAAACCAACATAATCTTTCACCATAAATGCCATATGAACCTCTAATTCCAAAGTTTGTCCTACTTGTCTATTGTTTCACTGACATTTCTTCCCAATGACAGATAGTGATCTGTTATAACCTTATAATTCTAATGATTGACCTTGAACCAACAGTATCAGCATCAGCTGGGAGCTTGTTGGAAATGTGGAAATCTCACCATAGACCTACTGAACCAAAATCCACATTTTGACAAGGTCTTCAGAAGATTTGAGTGTACAACGAGTTTTAGAGGCATTGGTGTAGAACATATGTCACTTTTGCTGCCTTTCAGATTGAAAGCCTTCAATAGTTTCTCATTTTATAGAAAACAATGTCAATAACCCAGAGTCTTGGCTCATGAATCTTGAGCTGCCTTTTGTTTCAGTCCTTCCAATTTCATTCCCCTCCCCACATTGTACCTAACCACTATATTCAACCACAAGGATGCTCTCTCTGCTCTTAGAACATGTCTTGGGGATATTTACACTGGCTGGTCATTCTACCTGGTATGTTGTCCTTTCATGTCCTGACTGATTCTTTTTTGGCATTTTGATTTTAGATTATATATCTCTTACCAGACACGATTCCCCTTACTTAGTCATCCCTGTCCTTCTAAAAATTTCTTTGTAAGTTACTGTCTCTACCACAGCAAGTAAACCCTCCACCTCACCTCTGCTTTAAAGCCTTTGATACATTTTTTCTTGAAAAAATTTAATAGTTTAGTAAAATTTGCTGTGATGTTTGATGTGAAGAATAGGTTTCTCACTATATTCTGTAGAGTGTATTTAAAACCATTTCCTTGACATACTCTCAGTGTTCCTAGTCTGAGGAACAGAAGCACAGAGACCAGAGAGATAGCATAACTATGATTTCCCTAAAACAAGAAGCAATAGAGCATGGTGGGCAAAAGAGAATGTGTCTCATTACTAATTCCTCTCTTTTTCATTCCCTAACTTTTTTATCAAATTTATTTATTTAACATAATTGTTGATCTCCTTGGGTATACCTCCCCCCATACCATCTCCACCCTCAACTTTGGTCACTCCAACTCCTCTCTCACTGATGTTTATTTGATCATGTTTTAGCCCATAAGTCTCTTCCTTTTCTGAAGCATTGTCCTTTTCCTGGGCAAGGATCTGCATTCCTGGATCCCAGTATATCATGATGTTTAGATTTTGATTCTTGACTTTGTGGCATGCTTTCTTCCAGTGCCTTTGGGGCTGTTCAGTGTTTCATCCTTCTTGTTGGTTGTCTCCTCCATTCTGGTTTTAGTTCGATGTTGCTGCTTCTTTGCCGTTTTGCTGGACTCTGGCTTAGAGAGTCAGCCTCCCAGTTCTTGTTAGTAAGCAGGTTCCTTGTAGTGAGAGACATTAGTGCATAGTTAGTCCAGATTGTGTCCTCCCCATTTGCCGTTTGCCTCCCCCTTGTGGCTCTGCCATGATTCTGTGGCCTTCTTCCCACAGTGGTATGGGAGGGTAACATGTTCTCATTGCAGGTTTCTCTGCTCCCTGATTTTGGCTTCCAAGCACTAGTGACCATATCAGCGTAGCTCTTTGATGAGTCCTTGGTATGGTTGGTTATTCATTCCTTTTATCTGTTGATTTCCTACATGCTCTTCATGAGTCCTGTGCAGGAGATGGGTGTTTCAGGGCTTTCTGTTGTTGTTGTGCATCCTCCTCTATGTCTAAAGATGGTTCATTAGTGTTTTTCTTGTCCTAGGTGAGAACTGGCTAGAGAGTAAGAATGTAAGTAACACCAGACAAAGGGTGGGGCCACCAACCTGCCCCCATGCTTCCCTACATGTTTCATGCCCGTGCCCTCAGCAGGACTTGAGATTTGTGCAGGGGGGGGGGGAGGAGGAGCCCTGAGTGGGGTCATCCCTGCCCCCATCCAGGTCATGCTTACCTGGGCGGGTCAGGACCCCTCCCCCAGGGCCCTGCCAGTGTTGGGTGGCACTGGGGATCACACCGTGACCTCCATCCCACCAGACGTCCACAGCATGCAGCATGCAGATAGAGAGGGACATCTATCTGCCACCAATCGCTAAGGCATACCTGGTTGGGCAGCTCCTCCCACCCACCCTGCCCAGGTCACGCTTACCTGGGTGGGGCCCCTTTCCCATCATTCTCTAACTTTTAACCTAAACTGTAGGGTTGTATGCATTCACATGTTCACTGATTCCCACTTCTGGAAGAAGTGGCACTTTTTATCTTTGTGAGAGCAGGAACATCATCTTATTCTTTCCCTTTATTTCTCCAAGGAGTGGTGCAGGAAATGGCTTGCTACGGAATCTCAATAAACGTATGAATGAATAAAGGTTGAAAATAAATTATGATGAAATTCCTAGGTGAGGCAGGAAGAGCTGGAATAAAAGTAAAAAGTGATGATACATTCTCTTCAATGAGACAAAATGGACATTTCAAAGAAACTATTACTATAGTGCTGCATTTCTAATTTCTTCATAGAAAAAGAAATCTACAAGAGACAATGCACATTCCATCTTAGCATGCACTACATGCCTATGGCATAAATACACTCTGCAGATGAACCTTCTGATTTTAATTCCCCAGTCTGTCAATATTCCCACCTCTTTCAACACCAGCTTTAACAGGTAGATGGAGGACAGAGATAGGTTTCCTGTTGGCCAGAGTTCAGTGGAATCTTTACATAAAAATTAACCATGGAGCAAGAGCTTGCCTATAAAGTTCCTCATATTAGGTGTCCCTGGAGACTGGAAAAGAAATCAATGGTTTATCTAAGTGGCAAGTTACTGTCAAAGACAATGTTCCAGCAATCTGGATCCTTACTCCTGGTGAATCAAGCAGTGTGAAAACACCAAGATATTCTTCTAAGACGATGGCTTTAGATCACTGGAGATGCCATTACAGGTCACTTTTAAAAACAAATGAAGAAGCAATTAAACAGCACCTTAATTTGTAAATGTGATACTGAGGCAAAGAGGTGAGATTAAACCATTTACTAATAAAATTAGTTTCAAGAAACTAAGAGCTTTCTTACAACACTTTAAGCTTAGAACAGAACATAAATATTTACAGGCCTTAATACATCAATTATAAAATAGAAGTGATGACTATCTTTTCTATTCCAAAAGCTATCTGGCATAGTATAAAGGCAATAGAGCTTATAATAGGGCCAAAAATACATATAAATATTAGTTCTCAAGAATAAAAATACAAACTTAGATTTATGTCTTTGAGCTTTTGAATCCTTATGTATATATGATGTAGATATACATATGCAGAATTATTCTACATATGATTCAACAAATATACTAAATATCTAAATATCCTTAATATCTATATGAAGAAGTAAACCATTTATTTGAAAGATATATTCATGTATACATATGCATGTATATATACATATGCACACATATGATACAGTAATGAACATTTATATAGATAAATACTTTGTATTTACATATATACATGTATGTATGATGTATATATAAGTATATATGAAATATATCTAACATATATGATAAATGTTTTATATTTATATAGAAATCTATGCACACATATGTAAGTATACATATATATAAGTATACATAAAATATAAATGTTCATTACGCACCTATTTACAATAACCAAACTATGGCAACAACCTAAGTGACTAACCACAGATGAGATGAGTGGATCAAGATTGTGTGTGTGTTTGTGTGTGTGTGTGTGTTTGAGATACTACTCAACTATAAAGGAAAATGATATCTTGCTCTTTGTGGCAACATGGGTGGAACTGGAGGGGATTATACTGAGTAAAATAATTCAGAACGAAAAAGAGTAATGCTGGGTGACATGACAGTGTGATACAAAAACAGACCTGTCATTTGATTGGGACATACAGACTACATCTGAGCATGACCTGTCTCTGATTTCATCAGGTTGGAAATCCAGGCATTCACCATGTCAACACCAAAGAGCAGCTGTTCACACACTGTTGGCTGACTCACACAGTGGGACAAGACTTCAATAACACCGCAATGTAGTGATTGCTGGAAACAAATATTTGGAGCAAAACCTTGGAAATATACTTTCAAATGAAGATAGATAGATAGATAGAGAGAGAGAGAGAGAGAGAGAGAGATAGATAGATAGATAGATAGATAGATAGATAGATAGATAGATAGATAGATAGATAGATAGATAGATAGATAGATAGATAGATAGATAGATAGATAGATAGATAGATAGATAGATAGATAGATAGATAGATAGATAGATAGATAGATAGAGAGATAGATAGAGAGATAGATAGAGAGATAGATAGAGAGATAGATAGA